>CM042864.1:2190294-2277794 GCA_023658055.1 Thaleichthys pacificus
CGAGACCAGAGAAGAAGAAATGAGGACCAGGTAGGAGATTTGTGTCTGTGTGAAGGGTCCTGAAAGATTCAACACAGAGTACGTCAATACAAATGAAGTTGAATCGCAAACAAGCGGACCTAAATCAGCATGGTGAATATGTGTTTAATTGCAGTGTTCTAATGCAGCGTCCACATCCCATCTGCTGCAGGCAGCCTAAACGACATGTTCACTTTCTCTTGCTTTAATGCAGAGCGTCCGGACACACTTCATGGAGTACTTCTTTTTTATTAAAGCGACCAATGAAAAGCATGTTTCTATCGTGTCTCAGTTGGGTGTGCAGCAATTTCCCATGAGGCCCTGCAGCCTAACCTTACATCATTTCCACACAGGACTTTTTTAAGGGAGAACTAATTATTTATGAACATTCAGTTTCTGTGAGGGCTGATCCCTCGACATTAATAGATGAACAATATGCCAGATGCAATTTTGAGACATAGGAATTCCCATGTACAATGAAGCCCCAACAATGACAGCATGATTTTGTACCCCTGGCGTAAGGTCAATCCTCTTCACCAAGAAGCAGTATGTCATCATTAAATCAGCACCGGGATATTGCACAGCACAATCTACTATTTATAGCAAGTCAGTACACTGAATGTTCAGTTTGTCCATTCACCTTGGTCTGAACCTTTGCAAGGTTAATGGAGCTATACATGTGTTCAGACACACACTGTTCTCTTTGCGTGTATTTTAATATCCACTTTACTGGAGACAGATGAAATGTTTTTTTAATGCCTTCGGTATCATTTGACCATGGAAACATGCTCATGTGTACGGGGACTCTTTGCATTGAGAAACATATTGTGCCTCAGATCTTCATTCAAAATCCCATCACTGTGCATTAGCATGGAGCAGACTTTTAACTGAATTATACATTGCAGATTGTGAAGTGGTGCATCGCAATAACACAAATGATGTTATTATACCACATACACACACGTATATAACTGTTAAAGGGTACACAATAGGGTGTCAAATTCCTATGAACAAATAAACTATGGATTGTCAGGGGGGAAATAAGTCTATGGGAAATAAAATAGTCTTCTTGGCAAGGTGTTGCAATGTTTATGAGGGTGGACAGAATGACCACTGGGCATAGTTGAGGAAACCTTTTCTGTTTAAAGCAGCATTCAAAGCTCACAAATGACAGTCAAAAACTGTGTTCAATTAGTAGGCTAAAAAGTCACTGACTGAACACAAAATATATTTGCATACATTAACCGTTGTATATTAGCATAAAAGAGGTTACTTTTGTGTGATGCTGATTAAAGCTTTGTTCTGTTAGACATGTTCAGAATAACACATATCCCATTCCGGTATTTAAGAAAAAGCTTGGCTATTGTTGTGATACAATCACAACCGGTGAAAAGATGACATTAAAGTAACTCTCCAAACTAGTTCATGAAGTTATATTGATATATTCTGCACCTTTCTCTTCCGTTGAGCAGAAATGAAGATATCCCTGGCGTAATGATCTGTCTTGATTAAAACGGCTGATCTGTCGTCGGTGGGAGGGTGGGTGGGAGAGGCGCGTATTCCCACACACTAACTTACCGCACCGCTACACCGTGATGAGCGAGGCGGAGTATGAAAAGCAAAATTGGTTTTGAAATCCAATTTTTTGCCCAGCTCGACTCGACGTGTGCCGCGCGATTATCAGCGAACCAATTAAGATAGACACTCATCAGACCCAGAGGTCGTCCATCTGATCGCAGACATGGAGCTCACCATAAGTAATAAGACTGATACTTCATTGCGAACATCACGTTATATTGTCCAATTACTGGTCAATTGAAGACGTTATGGTTCGAAGAAATGATACACAAGACATACTGAGAGACAGTTTGAAGTGTTTTTTTAAGGGTAGTCGTTTAGCTGGACAGTTAGAAGACACTTCATCTGGCATGAAATGACTTCAAGTGTATCCTACTGACATGACATATTGCTTATGGATGTGCTGTTGGAAGCACAGTTACCAAGCCCTGTCCTTGCTTTCTCATCTAACTACTGTTATTTGACCTCTACGGTGGTCTTTCAATCACTAAATGTTGTAATGACATTAAACGACTACAAAGACATTTGACTGATTCTTTTTTTCTTTTCCTTCTTAAAAATCCCCTCTGTTACGTAAACTGTCTCAAACCAGAACACACAGTAACAGAAACCCCTCTCTTCGAGTACCAAACTACAGAAGTTAAACATTTGACATCTTACAGAGAACATTTACTCCACGCTGAACCAACACAGGCCTGAACACCAACACCTTGGTGGACCCGTGTGTCCATCAACATTAAGTGGAAATGTAATCCGTTTGGAGCACATGAATAACAGGCATGAGAACACCTGCCCTTAGGGACAGTCCTTTTTGTACGCTGGTGACAGTGAGCTGATGGGATCGTCTTCTTTGTTGACTTGACGTCTGTCAACTGCCAATCACATCTTCCAGGTTGTCTGTCCAAACAGGGGATGGTGGAAAAGGTGGACAGATGTTGCTTGTTGATATTCCTTGATTCTGTGAAACCCGAGGGCCAGAGCAAAGCTATAGACCTCCGTTCTCTGCCAGATATGTTTTCTTTCCTAAGCGTCAACACGTCGTACCAGCAGCTGCTACCGCCCAGTCAACGCGCTCTGTCGGAGCGTCGTGGGAAACAGCCAACCCCATGCAGTCCGGCCAATCACAACCCGCTCTTTCCGATGCTTTAATCAAGTTCAATAGGCAGCAATCACTTAGCAGGTGGATAAACAATAATTGCGCATAGTCTGTTTAGCGAAGTCTTTTCCCTGTGGCGAGAGACTGTCGGCAGGGTATTGATCACAGACGGTGCGGACACCTAAACGCGGATTATTATTACTGCCTCGTGCTTCTCTGCTCATTATGTTCTGGCATCATTTGGGAAACCCCATCGATTAGCACGGATGAAAGGACTTTGCTCACAAACAGATTCTGCTCCAGAGAAGCCACCAGGACCAAACTCGCTCACGCACCGATGGCACAGTAGCTATAGAGAACGCGTTTGACTGTAAACTGTCCGAGCTATAGTTACCCAGCATTCTAATAACTCCCCCCACGGATGACCCGCATCTTCATTTTAATCTCATAACGTGTCATATTAACAGACGTGGCTGTCAGCGACACGCTGTACCGTAATGCCAACAGAGAGAGCTTTGGTGTTGCACTGGACTTGCGATATCAGCTGACATAATCAGACTCCCAGCAAAAAACACAGGCCTGCATTTCAAATAAATGGGAGCACATCTGATCCAGTTGAATAAGAAACATGTGCCAGCAGTCCATGACGTTCTCCATCAGATCAGACAAGATATTAGGCTGCATTACCCTGATGTGTGCAGCCAGGGCAGGGCTGTAATGCCCTGGCAGGCTATCAAGACTGATGTCGATGTAATCCACCATGTCACAGATGCTTCTCAAAACCGGACCCAGCTGACCCAAATGTTCTAAAGGTACTAAAGTTAGATTTGAACGTTTTTGGCCTCTCCAAGTGCCCTGCCCTTCATGTATTCGGGCGGTAAGAGGATCAGGCTGTTTGGATGGCACTATGAATTCAACTTTAGATGGCTTTCCTGTCACTCCTGCACCATTTCCATCCAGGATGAACAGCAGTATAGCACTTCAGATGCTGTTAGAAGAAAAACATTGCTTTGAATGTGGGGAGCAGTCCTGGGGTGTATTTCCCAAATGTCAGTGAATGTCTAGACTAGTCCAGAAGATGTGCCAGGAACTAGGTGTGTTTTTGTAAAAAAAAAACTCTGGAATAGCTTAGAGACACAAAGGGGGGCTGACAGCAAGGAGAGAAAGAGCACGATGAGATATAAATAAGCCACTGCGGAATTAGCTGGAAAAAGAAACGTGAAAATATGCCAATGAGAAACCAAGACTTCGATGAAATGTTTCTGAAAAACACATTGTTTTCGACAAGGCAGAAATGTCAATGACGAAGAGAAAAAAAAAAGATGTCGGGATTTGAAGGTCTGCGGTGAACAAGCATACTAACTAAGCCGACTCCACACTATAAATGGATGGAGATCATTAGCATGCAGCGGCTGTGTGTATCTTCAGTATTTCACCGTTTTTGCAGAATTTTAAATCTGTGAGTATAACCAGGCAGTTGAGCCTCTCTCCCTTGCCCCAGAAGGTGTCTAGTGGGATATGTGTGTCTGACACAGCTATCTGACTATTATTCACTTTCAGACAACCTTGGGCCCAGAGCGAGCCCTGCCTGAAAGAAACCATTACGGTGCCCAGTCCGCAGATATCTGTGTCTCCTCTCTGGGACCCTCATTGACATCCACTCTCTCTCTCTCTCTCTCTCTCTCTCTCTCTCTCTCTCTCTCTCTCTCTCTCTCTCTCTCTCTCTTTCTCTCTCTCTCTCTCTCAAGCCCTCAGATCTACTGGCACCACACAATATTGAGTTACAAAACATTGCCATTCAGCTCTCTCATTTCTGCTGAACAATCCGAGTCTTATGTAAGGTTTGGAAATTCCAGTATTTTTACCGTATTGCTCTTGGGTAAAACACAATATTACTGTATTTGTTTTTTTCTACTGTTTCCTTTTATGGGGGATCAATGTGATATGCCCTCACTGAAGTAATGAACACATCGTAAAGCATTTAGGAGAATGTGAGACTTAGATCCATAATGGCAAGTATGATGTAGTTCTTAGTATAGCTTAATAAAACTGTACAAGGCTAGATTTGTTTCTATATTGAGAACACCATCCATTCATCCTCCACATTAGTAAGGGGATATTTCCAATATGTTGTCTCGACCTCCGAGAATGTAAAATAAGGATCATGCGGTAGGAGTGTAGTCACGCATCAAGAAAAGTCCCACGTGTCGACATATCAGAGTAGAGGAACGTTTAGCAAACATATTTTCTTTCCAGGGCCCCAGTGCTCAGTGGACTGACATAAAAAGGCCAGTGTTTTTTCGATCGGTTTACTCCTCATCCCTCCCTTCAGAGGTAGACAACGAGCTTGTTGATCAGTCCCAGTGAACATCAGGAGGAACACCTTGAGGGTCTGGAGCCTCGATGTACCATGCTGCACTGGCTACAGTGATTAACTATCCATCCCTACTCTCTCTTCATTTCCAAACGATCCCTTTCACCTTCTCCACTACATCACGTTCGGCCAGCAGAAGGTAATGATCCACTTGGGCAGCCGCCAAAGACCGTCTCTTGTTTGTTTTGGTTTTTCTCCCCTGACTCGCTAGCTCTTCTCCTCTCTTTCGGTCACTCTTTTCTCTGCACTCTACCTTTCCCTGCCTCTCTTTCTCTTGTGGTTGATCCTCTCTCTCTCTCTCTCTCTCTCTCTCTCTCTCTCTCTCTCTCTCTCTCTCTCTCTCTCTCTTTCCCTCCCTCCCACTATTGATCTCATCTTTCTCTCCTCTCTCTCTCTTTTTGCATTCCGTTCTCAAGGTTGCCGTGGTTATAAAACAGTCCTGCTCACTGTATTGTAGTGAGCTAAACCTATGAAGCTCTGCCTGCAGGGGGGCGGCCAGAATCACAGTGTTCTGGCCAGAACCACAGACATCTAGTGGCCAATGAACAGCATCCGGAAGAGTCTGGAAAGGTCGGAAAGGTTACACTTGCTGCGAATATTGGCTCTGCACTTTAGCCTGCTGTTAAACTTGACACACCAATCAATCCCCATCTACACGGCTACTGGCAGAGAGCTCGACCGACTGACCCTGTGGTGGGAAGTGAAACGTGGAGACGGTGTTCTTTACCAATGAACTCCTGATGCGGGATGAACTCGTTAGCCGAAGCCAAATGACTACACCCCCCCGGCGTCTTCCAAAAACATGACCTTCTCTCATTTCACCAAGCGGACACGTCCGTTGAACTGATCTTATCCTTGTTGACTGGGAGTTTTAGTTTGGCGGGGGCCAATACCTGGCTGCAAAGTCTTCAGACAGCATAAGCTCATGCCACATCTGTCTGGCGAAAGATATCCGGAGCTTTAGGTTTGGCGTGAGAAGAGCCCGCTACCGGGATGTGTTTGTTTTGCGCCAAGGGTTATTTGACAGGATACGAGACCTGCAGGACAGAACGGCGTTGCTCGGAGGAGAACCAATCTCATACGGCATGAATTCAAAGACGATTCCAAGAGCAAAGAGACATGAGCTCAAACGACTGCATTGCAGCACAAGGAGGATCGGTGTCGTGCGCCGTGCGTATATAGTGTCAATCGCACTAGTCCCGCATGTGTGAAGCTCCTATCTGTACGTGTTGTTTACAGTGTCACAAAACAGGCCCACACAACTCAACAGGGTTGCACTGCGTGGGCCTGCTTACCACTTCCTGTCTTCGTCGGGGCACACGCAGCTCATTTGAAAGGCTTCATTTAACACCAGTACGGTTTTTGTAGCTCCATCTCATGAGAGTGGACCTACAGTATTTAAACACAGAGTCAAATGTCACACACCTGGTGTGAAATGAACAATGAACAAGTGAGCAACTTTGTTCGACCAACTAAACGTGTGGTTCTTTGACATGTTCTGTCAAATCCCAGAGCAGATGAAAGGATATGAAGGGATGAGGGCTACGGGGATGACATGACTTTCACACGGCGCAATTTCCCCGCACAGCAGGCAGCCAGGTGGTACAAACAAAACCGAGACACCTTGATAACCAGGGCGAACAGAAACTTCTGGAACAAAGGTATTGAAAGCACCGAGACTGAACGCGATGCAGTCTGTTCCTAGAGATAGGACTGCCTTCGCTTCCATTCCGGTTTATCTTATCTTGTTTATCTTTGATCTTGTGGCTGATGACGATCCCTGTAATGTGGAGACGCACGAGTCTGCCGGCTGCGAAGTCTCCAACTTTGACGCGTCGGTGTTAAAGCAGCACCCGAAAGCCATTTCCATCCCATTGAGGAGGAGATCTATTTAATGCAGACGTGCGCATAGTTCCCTTCGATGGGTTACTGTCTACATGCATTTTGCCTGTCTCCTTTTTTCATTATCTCAACCTTCATTGCATCAAAGGGAATTTCTTTCCGGGGTTGCTGCATACGCATGGATTAGAAGCGGCATTGGGCAGTTTTCAAGTGTGGATCTCCTTGACGATGGAGGTATGCATTATAGAGTGCAGAAGGAAGTCTGAGGTCTAAACCGCCACCAAAAAAATGCAGAGGAAAGTTTGAGGAGAATTGAACATTATAGTGCAAAGTTTGAATGCGTTTTTAAAACTAGATAAGTGTGACAGGATACGACTAAATGGTCTACAGCAGGGGTTCTCAAACTTTTTCGTGGGCCAGGGACCACTTACAGGGGGAACATTTTCCAAGGACCCCCCCATGAACATCCATTCAGCATACCCTTTGTGCTCTTAAATGGATACAATATGCTTGTTTTATTGGTGTAAATGGTCCCCATCTGTAGATTATGATATATGTTTGCACTTTTTATTGATACAGCACAATTTTACAATGGTATAATTTATGGCAAATTATTTCGTGGACCCCATGGCTATGGTTCGCGGACCCCACTTTGAGAACCACTGGTCTAAAGTGTGCATTTGTATTGAATTTATACCATTTGACAAACACTGGCTTTTTCACAGTAGGCCTACAGTCGCTGAACTGACTTTGATAGCATACAGTAGTGGTATTTACATGTGATGTTTGCTTTCAGCACTAATGGGGCTGCCTGCACCACCTGTTAGCACACAAGCTCAATGCTCCCCATTCAGTCCAGCGACAGAGAGCGACAGAGAGCGGGGGTGTTACAGCTGAGCTCACTTCAGCCTCCACCTGTGAAACGCTGATGCGACCGGGGGCAGGGGGGCCAGGGGGGCCAGGGAGGCCGGCGAGCAGATGAGTCCGCGGGGGGACTCAGCCCCCCTGTCATGCGGCAGCCGCCTCCGCACACTCCGCCCCCCCCCCCCCCCTCCTCCATCCGAGGTTTGTTCTGCGGCAGATCGGAGATGAGTGCTCAGAAAGGACCTTGAGGTGGACTGGTGTGCGACAGCCTCTCCGAGAAACGCTAATGGATGAAAAGTGAAGCAGCGTCTCTCGGTGGATCGTATTCATCGTGACGCGCGTTCTTCGGCTCGGGCTCTCTTTCAGTGTCGTGGAGGACTGGGATTCAGATGTTGGTGCTCCATTGAGGAGTGCTCTTTGTAGACATAAGATGTTGATGTAAAGAATTGCCCTTGATACGTAGAATGGTGTGTACATGACAGTTACAGCCACAGGCTCCTGGCTGTGGACGAGCTGTAATTCCTTGTGTTTTCAGTTTAATATGAATACTGAAGTTCTGATTCAAGTTAAACATACTTCATCTAAACTCTAGTTTTGGGTGTAAAGGGGGCTTAACCATTATGAAACGTGCAGGCATCTTAACTTTGACATCGACAGCATAGATAACTGGTATTGTGTATCAAAGAAAGCTAATTGCCACACGCTTCGGAGACTGGCTGTAATTAGAAGCTGCTGTAAGATATCGTCTTAAGATGTGAGCATTAAATTGGATTCCCATGGTTGCACCCCCTCAGTGAGGGGATATGGTATAGCGGCAGTTTAATCCTGTCTGAGTCCCACATACACGCTCCATGCAGATTATTTGCCTGCGCGTCCAACCTGTTCTCGGGTGCAAAAGGTGTCCTGCTAATACACTACTACACCAGTGCAGTTTGTTGTTGAGCCATGGAGTGAAAAGGTCACGATGCCCCCTGTGTTCATCCATGCAACGACAAAGGTCTGTGAACCTCATCAAGTATGCTGCCCCCCCACATATCAAACATTCATGTGTGTCTAAAGCCAGGCGCTCCTGTCTAGACATTCACTTAAGACCACAGGCGCTTCGTGTGGAATTGGAAACATTAGCAACATTTGGAAATATGCCTGGTGGGGTTTATATCAAAAGGAACAAATCTAATTAGTCTGTTATACTCATAAAACCTAACTTCCCTGCACTGCACTGCAGCACATTTCTACAAATTGTGCACTGCTGTTGTCTTCTGAACTATTATCACCACTGTTCCACAGCACGACAGCGGCACTCCCACGTACCACTGTTCTGTTCGCAAGAAAGGTTCTACAAATCTAGAACATGCTTCACTGCCATTACATGAGACAGATACATGTATCTGTCATCACAGGTATTCTCCTCCTCTTCTCCTCGTGCTCCTCACTTCCTGTTTTCTCATAGATAGTCCCATCCAATCAGACAAAAGCCAGAGGCCTCTGTCAAGGACGCCAATGTTGTATTTAATTCGAAGTAAAGAAGACGTTTTGAAAGCCGCGGTTACCTCTTTTTGGTGTCGTCCTTGAACCAAAACATCCTCCTTTGAAAGACGTGTTCCTACCCAGGTCATCACCCTTCCTTTCTCCCTCTCCCTGAGACATGAACCTCTGACTGAACACAAACAAATGTACTCAAACACGAAAAAGAGGTGGGCGACGTCAATTCGGTTTCACTGCTGCTTAAACATCTATTCAGCACCCTTGCCTCGGAAAACGAACGACCTCTCCTTTGCATAGGCCGCGCGGCGATGATGTCGCCCTTCAAGTTTCAACCGCAGTAGCATCTTTTGTCTGTCCACAATGCCCACCGTTATCTACTCTGTTATCCAAAAGGGTTTCCGCTCCTAAGCGCGATAATCTTCTGAAAGCCAAACGACGTCTGCGAGGAGACGCCCGGTGTGGCGTCGTTTCGGAATCAGTAGAACAAGCCACGCTTCCATGTCATTGGCATTTCCCACGAGGGAGAACAAATGGCTCGAAAAATGTCAAGATAAAAGTCAAGGAGCGGCGGGGACGACAGCTCATAAGACGAGGCTCAGGACGGAGCGCAGTGAAGGCAGCAGAGTGGAGGACTCAACCAGAACAGGCAGGACGGCCCTTCCCACCAGGCGCGGGATCGTAATTCCCACCCGTTTCCTGATAAATCGAATCCTTCCCCACCCTTCTCCTAAGCTGTCGTGTCTGATAAAAGACTTGGCGTTACACGCCGGCTGGAAAAGGCGCCAACGTCACAGTAAATATTCCGAGCGACACGTGCAAACGGGAGAGGGGGGGGGGGGGGGGTTGGTCACCCCGTCCAGACGATGACCTCTATCAGTATGCAAATCGGATGAATTGATGCAATTGTCGGAATGCGGGGTGGGAATCCTGTGCAACACTGGAGCCAGCGCGTTCCTTGTAGCGTAGCAGAACAGACCTCAAGAACCTCTCTCCTCTCCCAGCCAGCGGGATCGGCATGATCTAAGCGTTTGTGATTAGTTGGGCTCCACTTGGAGCTGCCATCTGCTGGACAGAGTCATGGAGGAACGCTATGGTCATCTATGTTTACCTTCCCCGAGCATCCAATCACAGGGTACGGAACGTTCCTTGAGCATCCAATCCCAGGGCACGGCACGCGCTTTGCTCACCTGGAGCGATGAGCGATGAGCGGCGAGCGGCGCGGTTTGTTCTTCCCGGCGTGAACGTGGGTGGGCACGATGGGAAGGAGCTTTGAGCGGGTGCTTCGCTACGCCCGCTTCCCACTGAGGTGCCGCTGTGTGTGTGCGGGCGCCCGAGGGCAGCGGCGTGCTGGCGGCGAGTGCACGGACCCCTCCCGCCGGCGGAGCTGACTTGACAAATCAGCGCTCTGATTGCTCCATCGCTCGGCTGTTCATCACGTGAAGTGGTGGGGGGGGAGGGGGGGGAGGGGGAGGTCACCGGGGAGGGGATGCACCGAGAGCACGCCGATATCAAGTTGCTGCTGATAACCATTCATCTTGTTCCCTCACCATACAATTGGAATGGGAATCTCTTCAACACACCCTTCTGTCATGTGCTTAGGGGAGTGACAGCGTGGATCTGAGTCTGATCTTCTCGTTGGAGAGGCAGGGTGGAAGAGGCAGAGTGGAAGAGGCAGGGTGGAAGAGGCAGGGTGGAACTGAAATAAACAACCAGTGGCAATTTATTCCAGGACGATACAGTGACATTGAGCTCGTTTTAGTCGTTCAGGAAGTTACCCTCTTAAGAACACAGCAGAACACCAAACCATGATCAAATTCAATGCTTCATTTACATGCGTGCTTTTCCCTTTATTAAAACCCCTTAAAGTGATTTTGTGGGGCAACACCACAGCACCCGAGAAATATCAAACGTTATTGTCTCTGTGAGCAATGGGAAGTCTTATAAAAGGAAAGTGCGATCAAAGCTAGAGCATGCCCAGTATGTTCTACCCAGAGTCCTGTAAAAGTAACAGTAACACAGCTATGCTTAAAAAAAAACCAACCCTGATCCTCTAAATCCTCTATTGGCCAGTAAGACTTCAGTGCCATTAGTCTCCCATCAGCAAACTCCTCCCCCACTCCTGGACTTGTGCAACCTGACGCAGACCCCACTTCTTCAGGTGTCTTCTGGGAGCTGTAGTCATTGATTGGTGTTGGTCCTCTTGGCTTCCCTGAGTGGGCTTGACCCAGCAAGGATGAAGACGGTACACCGCAACCGGCTACAGGGGCCCTTCAGGGACTATCAGAGTAAAACACCAAAGGACAGCCCCTTCCGTGGATGGTTTTGTTATGTTGGTCCAAAAAGTACGAAGCTGAAAACGAGACCGGGCTGAGCTCGTTTCCGATGAACAGGCGAGGCAGCCGCGCAGCCCGCCGCAGCTGCTCCACAACACGGGGCGTGGACAGTTACTCGGGACACACACAGTGCTAAAGCCTAACAGGCGATTTATCCCGATTATTACAAGGGGGTGTTTCTTTCCTGGTAAACAGCTCCGTGCATTCTGCAGCCACCTCGATGCGTTCTGTGTATCCACTGACAGCGTTTAGAGGGTTCTTAACCATGAAAGAGTGATCTGCGGAGGACCGATTAGCCCTCGGAGTTTGAGGCTTCCTGCCCCATACTGAGAGTGTGGAGGCTCACCAAAGACAGAGAGCTGTGTGTGTTTGGCTCCAGAGAGAGAACCCATTGTGGCCTGGCGACCATTACACGCCACACAGCCAGTCCAGAGTTCAGCCAAAGGACACCATGCTGTTGCGAGGCAGCACGTTGCACGTTTCAAGACTCACAAAGATTCAAAAACGTACTATCAAGGAAAAACTACAAAGAGCACTATGAAAGCAGCTCGGGAATCCAATACATAAATCATAGTGTACAAATGTTCCTCCAGATCAAATAAATGGCTTCTATTTTTGTGCACTCGATGGCGATGCAGAATATAACTACGAATCTCCAGTACCCTCCCCCAACCTCGTAGAAAGCCCAGGGGGTGTACCGGGGGGGTGGTGAGAGGTGTAGCGATCAGCTCTCTGGTGACTGTTGGCCCACATGTGTCATCCTTCAGCGAGGTCCCAGTGAGCGAATCAACAGTGCCCAGGTGCTCGCTGCATGCTCCTCAGCTAGAAACAGGCTGTGAAAACGAATCCGACTCACCGTACGGTAAACAGCATTGGCAAATAGTCGGGAAGCGTTCCTTTTGTTCGAGAAGCACATGGGCGTCGTTTTGTTTCACTCGTGTCCTCACAAGTGACATGCGTGACGCCTCGAAAGAGACTCAGGCCTCTCTCCGCACATGAAAGCAGGCCTGATTCAAGCTGCTTCAACCTTCTCAGTCGCACATTTTTAATAACGGGGGATGACAGGGTTCCTCTGCCGGCTTCAATTATGAATGATGAGCTTTTATCTCTGCCCTGCTAATTAGGTGAGCCAGTGCTGTACGCTCGCTAAGCCGTACTCCAGTTCCTCTCTTTGGCTTATGGAGGATACCTGAGTCGAGACTTTTTAGTCTGGAGAGGTGGGAAAATCAGGTGAGACGGGCGGAATGTTTTAGGTTTAAACGAGTTAAGCTCAAATTCATCAATTATAGAACTGAAAAAGAGCTGCCTATCCTATTGTAGGTACACTACAAGAGGTTGGAACATCAAGAGGAAGTCGAAAAAAGCTGTTCATCCACTCTTGACTGTAAAGGGAATACATTAAAACCTGATCTCAAGAACAATTCATCTTTCCTGGCCATTATTTCAGTGGCCACGGCGCTCAGTGACGACGTGAAATCTGACAGCACCGTCGCACATCCCCTTCCATTCCCCCGCGATATTGAATTGCATTTGAGCCCGTCTCGGTTCTGACATGAAAGAGCAGGTCGGTGTTGGAGGAGAAGGGATCCCGGGTCAAACGGACTGGATCCAATTAGCAGCTGTGACAGGGAGCCCCGTGACAAGCAGGAGCCCCGTCTCGCTGCCGAGGCCCGACCCAGAGTCCTGGAAGGAGGGAGGAAGGAAGGAGGAAGCGGAGGAATAACAGGAGAACAAACGAGTCACGACTCCCAGAGAACACCCACCAGATTCTCATTAGGAGGAAGCCTCTGCCTCCCACACATGGGGGAACACTCTTTGCCCTCCCTCCCACCCTCCCTCACTCACTCACTCACACCCACCCACCCACCCACCCACCCTCCTTCCCCCCTCCCTCCCTCCCTCCCTCCCTCCCTCCCACCCTCCCTCCCTCCCTCCCTCCCACCCTCCCTCCCTCCCTCCCTCCCTCCCTCCCTCCCTCCCTCCCTCCCTCCCTCCTCTCTTTCACTCCTGCCCCCCCCTCCTTCTCTGCTGTTCTTCCCTCCCCCTCCGTCCCTTGTCTCCATCTCTCCTCCTCTTCCTCTTCTCTTTCCAGAAAAAAAGATTCCTCTCTATGTGCCACTGAAGTGTCATCTTATACCAACCGCACGCTGACACAAGAAACTGCCTGGTTGTTGATTGGAACGCCATTTTAAATCGGACTCAACAGTCTTGGAAAAACAAGGACCTTCAAAGACCTGCATCTGTTGTGTTGGTTCCCCCCTTTCCAAGTGCTACATTTGTGCACCTGCACAACCCACTCAAGCTATTTAGCTCCATTTGAAATGGGCCATTAAAAAAAGTTAAATACTATAAATGTTTGATGAGTAAGGTAACCGCAGGGTACAGTGTCCCAGATGCTTCCAAAACCTCTTCTAATCGACTCAGACTTCCAATTCCCCAGAGCTGTCCGCCATTTCAAAACCTTTTTCAAAGTAATGCAGGACTAATTGCGGAGGATAGTTTGGAAGTCATTTACCTGCAGTTCTACATATTCAGCAGTTTCTAATGAGGTGTTGTTTGCTAAAGTCAACCCTCCAGTACCTGTCAGAAAGCCTGGATAACACACCCAGAACACAAAGCCTGGATAACACACCCAAACACACTGGATAACACACCCAGAACACACTGGACAGACGGCAGAACGCAACTGTCAAAGGAGAACCAATAAAACGTCTTTCATTACTTTCAAATACGTTTCATAGCAAGAGAATCCCCTTTTTACGGATATATGAAAACGATTTGAAGGCACCTATCACCCCACTGAATCTGAAGGCCCAGACAACATGCAGGAGGAGAGAGGATGAGTGTTCCACTGGAGTGCGTTTGTCTGGTTTTAGATAAGCTTCATCTTATCCCCCCGTGGGCGAATAACCGGGGCAGATCAGATAGGAGCCCCGGCTGTCTGTTTTAGGACCCTGGATGCTGTGCCGGATGCTTAGGACAAAAACAAGCCTGGCCTCACTTATGATGACTGTGACATCACAGTCAGCTACATCCATACAACAGCTGGACTGTACATTTACATTACATTTAGCAGACGCTCTTATCCAGAGCAACTTACAGTAAGTACAGGGACATTCCCCCCGAGGCAAGTAGGGTGCCTTGCCCAAGGACTCAACGGCACGGCCAGGAATCGAACTGGCGACCTTCAGATTACTAGCCCAATACCCTCACCGCTCAGCCACCTGATTCCCTGACTCACTGTACTTTGTATGGATGAGGAACGTGACCAGCGTCATGATAGAGGGACGTGACCACGTCGTGTTCCAGTTCTCTTGGCACCCAGCCGACGAGCTGAACTTCCCGAGTGATGTGACTGCGAGAAGTGGGCAGGGTTTCGCCCCAAGGAGACTTCAGTGAGATGTGTAAGCAAAGTTTGGTGCACAGGCTTCTGCTTGAGGACGGCTCACCGTGGCTGGAGTGAGGCAGGCACGAGTAAAGTCAAACCGTTGAAGTGTTAAATCACTTCAGCCTGGTAGATAACATGCCGGTCTCACTTAGCCGTCCTCATTACAGCTTTCTCGAAGCCACAGACCTTGAAGGACTCAGAGCATATATAGAATATGTGATTGTGTGTAATTGTGCTGTCTGTGTTATCATGACAGAGTCGTCATAATGTAAAGTTATGTTCCACACAGAAGTTCTGGGAGAAAGTCATATTGATATCTAGGCATACTTGTAATGTGTATGAAAGCTATTCTTTGAACATTTGATTCAAACTGGACAAAGCTAAAGTGTTGGACCTGCCCCATAATATTGAACTCCAGGCCCATTTCAGTTGATTTAATGAAACACAATTTGCTATACTTACAACTTGAAATACACAAAACCCAAATTAACGAGCATATGTTATAGACCGGCATAGGAATTTGCCTGATATTAAGTTTCCATTATACTAAGTAAAGTTAATCCTGGTAATAGCGCGCGCACACACAGACACGTACACACTTGTCCACACACACATCTATATACACTGAAGAACGTTCTGGAATTACAGCGACCCACTGTTGCCCTCACAATTAATGTGGAACCAATAATTACAGGACCCTTCAGCCTGTCTGAGACCAGACAAGAGGGGGCATTTTAATGTTAAAATGAGGAGCAGCTGAAAGGCCAGGGAGCACAAGAAAAGTGTTAACCTCCTCTATCGCCACTGACAACCTCTCCTCTGTGACAAGACTGGGCTTGTTAGTCTGTTCAGCGTAGAGGTCTCACACTAGCTGGTCCTCCTTAAAGGGCCGAATGACTCATGATGTACCGTAATATCATTTTCAAGGGATTCACAGCTGAAACTGATTCCGCACGAACGAAAAACAAGCAACGCGCCAATGAAGCTACTCGCAGGGACTTCAGGCTGTCTCAGAAAGTCTGGCCAAACTTTGATTTTGTGGTGGACGATCCCTTTAAATTCTGCTGCCCGCCATGGAAACTGGTGAGGTTGGAGGAGAGGGCTCTTCAGAGGGGGAGATTGGACCAGTGTTCTCATCATCCCAGAGCCAGGGGTCAGGGTTTAAACACTAATCCTGGAGGAGATGAGCAGGGAAGAAACATCCAGCCGGGCTTGCTCCACAGATTGGAGCCCCTCCTCCTTACACACGGAGGTCCACTTCGCAGAAGCTACAAGGTTTGGACAGAGTGATAACACGTGACTAGGCATCATCTAGGTCCTCCTAGTACGCCAGGCAGGGATGGTGGGGGTTCCGAGACACGGGCAAAAAGGAACACAAGACCCACGTGGAAACAGGCGGGATATCAGTCGGCATTTCAAAGTCAATCTGTTTGAATCCAATCAGCGCATCACTCCTCTGCAGAACCAGACACGGACATGGGTTTGATCATAGATCACGGGTTTGATGCACTTTGGTCAGTTGCGTTCGACGCTCGCTGACAAAAAGTGTTTGTTCTTGTCAGATGGAAGCATCGTCGAGAGGGAGAGAACAGAGACGCAGACCGAGACAGCCTGGGGTATCAGCGCCAGTTTAATTACTGTTTTGCTGTCGTGGAGATAATTCACTGAAATTATGGAGAGCTGTAGTGAATGAGATATCCTTTTTGCGGCTTGCCAGCAGTCTGTCTCAGCACCACCCCATGGGCCCTACGCTACCCTGCCCCTTTCAACGGCACCGACACACTGCTGTTGGATGAACTGTCGTCCTGTTACACCGGCTATTATCACTGGCCGTGCCTCTCGTGTTCCAACGTATTGTCTTCCCTGGTTAATTAACAGAAGGAGTCGGATGAGTTTCACGCAGTCTTCTTTTCCGTCTAGAAGAAAGAGATCCATAGCTACGTGGCCAATCTGGGTTCCAGTTACTGGAATATTGAGCAAATACCGTCCATTAAACACCCAAGCATGGGTGCACACAAAAGCATTTGTTCACTGAATGAAAAACCTTAGCCAAGCAATTACAGAGGGAGGGCGCACAAAATATCCGAAAATACTTGATTTCTTTGTTCTCTGGATAACTGGATGAACAAACTGGCTTTTCTGTGGTCGTGCTGAAAATGTGAAACCAGTGTCCCACCAATTCTATTGCGCGACAGCAGACCTTAGCAAGTCGATTCACGTTGACTGACATAAAGCTCCATCATTGTGACCTCATCGTGATCCCAATTCACCAACCAGCAGTCAGTAAGTTTCCATGATGGTATCAATTCGAATCTAGCTTTATGTGACAATGCTATTTTGGGGGGCAACTGCTATTATCCTAATATATATATTAGTATGTGTGACAATTCCGCAGCTAAACACAGTTCAAAATGTCGAATATACAATATAGTCTAGTGCATATACATTGCCTAATTTACATGTATGTGTATGCAAGTTCTTAAATGCCTTTCAAACGTACCTACTTTGCGTCGTTTAAAATGAATGTGTGAGGATATTTCCAGATTTGTTCCACATGCATCTCGAGGGAACAAAACACATACTAGAGTATTGAGAACCCTTTGTAGAGGCACGTATCTCCTGGGAATGGCCGACTCACCACACCGCAGTGGAGAGAGGGAGGGACAGTTTCATCACACGGCCAAACGCAAACATTCTCATGCATTCTGGGAGATGTTCCCAGAACCTAGAACACTCTGGGCAGGAATATGTTACCGTCCATGACAGCTTTTTGTATCCCTTGAGGTCCAATTACTCTGTGTGTGAATCCAAAGTCCGAGCAACTAGCTGGGAGATGTGCTGTGTTAGGCAGGTGAGATGAGAATGTCCATTGATGGCCTTACAATAACGTTCTGCTCACTGGTGGAAACAGAATTACATCAGTCTTTAAGGTCAGTGTGCAACACCTGATGTTTGTCGAGTATCACAGCATATAATTAGAAAAGGAGGGCAAAGTCATTCCTCGTGGTTGAAACATGGTCAGTCACAATTGCACAACCTGAACTAATATTCTCTCCAGTATGTATTTGAAATTGTCAAATGAGTGTACTTGTTAAATGAATATTAAATGATCAAATCTTCCATCATTGGACAAATGGGAATGTATTCAAGCGAGACCCTTCATAAACACTATTAGGTGGAGAAAATTAAACAGGCTTCTATTAATGCAGTTTGCTTAATCGAAAGGTGCTTCATAACATCACATGGTCTTTTCAAGCTGTGAGCCTGGAAACCATGTTTGTCTTTTAACTTGCTGCAGTGTTCTTTATATGGACAGTTGGCAAACTGAATACAATTTTTCCAAGGGAAGTGGATGTGTTTGTTCAGTGCAAAATGTTGTTGCAATTCTCCTGGGTGGAACCCGCCTGGCCCTTGCAACCTCTCTGGCTTGAAGGTCAGCCTGTGAAAGCCAATTGATACCCTGGCTTCAACTCCTTTGCCCGTCATCCATTTTGGCAAATGGCAGGAGCTGGCAGATCAATCAGGGCCCGTCCAAAGGCCAAATAGCCGCCCAATGTTTCGTATCGACTGCTTGGATTATATAGGATCACCCTGAACACTCTCCACGTGATTTCACCATCACTCTTATCTGTCTTTCAGAATAGATACAAGCTGACATGCATGTGTCTGTCTGTTGTCTGTCTGTCTGTCTGTCTCTCTCTCTGTCTGTCTGTCTGTCTGTCTGTCTGTCTGTCTGTCGTGTGTCTGTCTGTCTGTGTGTCTGTCTGTTGTGTGTCTGTCTGTTTGTCTGTCTGTCTGTGTGTCTGTCTGTTGTGTGTCTGTTTGTCTGTCTGTCTGTGTGTCTGTCTGTTGTGTGTCTGTCTGTTTGTCTGTCTGTCTGTCTGTGTGTCTGTCTGTTGTGTGTCTGTCTGTTTGTCTGTCTGTCTATCTATCTGCGGTATCTACCTATTTTTCTATTATCCTCTGCTTTCCTTACTGTGACATGGTAGACTACAAGGTCTCCCCAGGGACACAGGCTTTCATTCCTAACGGCTGTTGAGTCATTCTCTAATGACCTCTCCAGAACAGCTCTCCAGTATGGTTTGAAGGTCGATCCAGCAAAAGATAGCTCCAGGGAACATGGAATTAGATGGATTAGGAAAGGGTTTTAAAAATGAATGTCCCAGAATGATTCAATTACAAAAAAAAAATATTTCCCACCACACGCTGAGAACATTTGAGTATTGTTCTCAGATGCTGGAAATGTGCACATATCTAGCACTGGGATGTGAAGCTGAGATCCGATTGCTGCTTAGGTGTTAGGGCTCCATATTTCTGATTGTGCACCGGTCGAACACCTAGAGATGGACTTGTGAATCGCAGCTCTCCCATAATCAGCACAGGACACGTGTACCCTGTCATGGCTGACTGAATCGTTCATGTTTTTCTAAAAGGTCTGTTGGGTCTCATGTACCACATGAGTGCATCATTTGATCCAATCCCAACGGTTCCAGGTGATGTAGCCGCTGTGAATCTAAGCCAGGATTACATACAACACGCCATGCTACCGTATGTGCCAAGGGCTGAATAACATACGGTACATGGACTGAACATACACCCTCTGGCAAGACAATGTGTGTGTAGAAAAGGAAGTTACAGTAAAAGTACAATTTAAATAAATAAAAAGATCCATGAGCAAGCTTTACAGCGTGGCCAACTTGATAGGTTGAGGGTGCTATTTTTATCCCTCATAGTACACACCACAGCTCAAAGAAATGAGCGCAATTTGACTCAAAATTGATGATCAATAGCAATCCCAGAATTAATTGCATTCTTTATCAGTTCACTTCCAACTGCCCACACTGGTTATGAAAGTTGGAATATTTCTTGAAAACAGTCTTTTTGGAGCACTGATCTGAAAGTGGATTGAACGTGCACCTTTTGCATATAGGAACCCTAAGTCGTACTTTACAAGCTAAGCTCCAGATCCACTCGCTGACAGACCATTTCCCTCCATCAACGGTGAAAGGCTCCAGCACACTGATACACTAACCTCTCCTCTCCAATATTTCTTGGCATGGGTTCAATCTTGGCCCCGGCCTCGTCTCCGCAAATGCACAATCAATTCCACCTTCTCGTCTCCCGTTTCCTCCCTGGCCCCCTCCAGAGTCCGTGCTCGACACAAACGCGCACCACTCCCTTCCCCGCCGCCACGCGCACTCCCCCCGGACTCTGTCAGGAAGGCTGAGGATTGAATGACAGACTGATAGGCCGCTTGTCTCCTGGTTGTGGATGAGAGTGTCTCTCCTCGTCGGGGCACCACAGAGCTCCCTGGGCCAAATGGGGATCGCTGCTTCATCTGTGTGTTGCTGTCTGGGATCTGTGCGAACGCAGTCTACCCCCCATCGTTTCTCACTGACAGCATCCCTCACCTTTATCGCAAGCACACATTGCCTAATTACGTTTTTTTCTTCTTCTGTTATCTGTTGGATACAAGGAGATATTAGGCGTTATTACCAGTGGTTAATCACCAGCTCTTTAAAGGCAATCCTCTGAGAGACACCCTATCTAGATACCTCTGGATGAATTGGACTAATTTCTCACAGATTAAACTCCATAATTCCCAGGCCATTATGGCGTATCCTACTCACTTTCCACAACCATTCGTCACAGCGTTTGTTCCACAGGCATCTTAACGGCTTCTAATACTCCACCGCTGGCCGCAAATCAAGAACGTTCTACTCTTTTATGTTTCCCTCCTCCGTGTGTGTGTGTGTGCCTGCCCCGCTGCCCGACGTTCTGCGCTGGGCCGTCACCATCTGGGAAATCACATAAACTGCTTGAATAAATAAACGCTCTTCAATCATCTCCAAGCTGACATGGTGTAAAATGCCTCATTAAAGGTTTAATGAATCACAATGCAGGGGCGTCTTCTCCCTCCCGACTGGACGCTGTATATGAGACGTCACTTTTATTGATCCGGCGGCTGCCTTTTGATATACGGGCCCCATCTAATTGCACTCAGTGAGACTTTTTATGGGGGTTCTGGGAAGAACGTTTATTAGGGGCTTGCTCAGGACTCCTGAGGTCATGTAACTTCCAGTCATTCGGTTCTTGGGATGAAATCGTACCTCATGACATTAAAAATAACATCTAGATGGGGAGAATGTACCGGAAGGAGGCTATGTTTGGGATGGTGAATTGTGAAATCACACATTATGACTAGAACAAAAGCCAACCAAAGCAGAAGAGCTCTCGGTTCAGACAGATGGAGAATGCTTGTTGACTTAAAAATCATGTTTTGGCAGCCAGAATAATGGAGTTTGCTGTTGAAGAAGACCCAGCTTTACAATAATGGTGCACCAGATATCACGCTGGTGACGTACCAGCACTGCTTGACTGTTACATGGGAACAAAGGGATTTGATTTGAATACATGGTCAAAATAAAACAAATTAAGTTAAACATCTAGACACCCTCAAGGTCATCCAGGAAATGAAGATATGTATCCTGAAGGCAAAGAAGCCCCTGGTTATTGGTTGTTGACTTGACTCCCCCCTCCTCCTCCTCCTCCTCCTCCCGCCTTCTCCTCCTCTCTCTCCTGTCACTCATCCTCTTCAGTAACAGGAGATAATAATGACTCCAGCAGCTGCAACAGTCCCTGCTTGCAGGTGACACCACTTGGGCATTGTTACTACTGGAAATGCAGAGCAAATCAATTCTTCCCAGGCAGGTTTTGTCCTATAAACCCATCTCCAACACTGATACGAACCAGCTATTCTCTAACACTGTCACGAACCCTCTATCTCTATCATTGCATTGAACCAGTCTATCTCGAACACTGCACCTCACGTACAGTAGGATAGGCTTTTTCTTTGTTTATTATTTTTGACTCTCCTCATAAATTAGCAAACGGAAAAAAGCAGAGTTCTCAAAGTGCGTGGTAAACTGCAGTGGTAGCACGGCGCTTGTTGGAATGGGGTCAGAGACAAGGTAAAAGACTCTGGAAGAGCAGAATGTAAATAATCCTGCTAATCACATCGCAGTGTACTACAGCAGCTGCCTGGCAGTTCCCTGCACACTCCTCCTCGCTAATTTGACGGAAAATGAAAAAGCCAATGCGGCAAACGCCAGTCAGGAAAACCCAGATTAATTTGGATGGCTTCCAATCACAGAGCCTCAAGGTTGTAATTATGCTTTGTGACAAGTAAGCATTCCTCCTGGGTAGCGCAAACAAGATGGCAAAACTCATTTTTTACCTTCCTGAAATGTGTTCAAGTTGACATATGATTAATTTGGCCACTCCACTTGGGTTCTGTATCCCCTGCACAGGGGGAAACAGTGAACAATGGTGATACCAGTCTAGCAACCTTGACCACGGACTGCTACTGTTGCACTGGTTAGACTGAGTTGGGCTGCTTCGTTGTAAGCTAAGGTGTTTGAGACCAGCATTACTGGTCTGAACTGGGTGATGGTCACATGCAGCTTCTGAAAATGCAATCTGTCAGTAGGTTGTTGTTTTGGAGAGAGTGGACTCAAAGCTCACCATCACAAATTCAATACTGTCAAATATTTCAAAGAAAGTCCCAAATGTGCTCCTGCTGTGTTGAATAGAGCAGTTCTTTTTAGAAATAAGTATTTTTTTCTTTTTCTGGGCTGGCAATGGTCTAAATACAGTATGTGTGAATCTTGCTGTCATACTTTTGGCATGTGCTTTACACAGCAGGTGGTAAATATGACAGCAGCCCCTCACTATCCAGTAGAACCACCCATCATTTCTCTATTTCACTTCCTGACAGAAATTGGAATGGGGTTTGTTTCAAAGCACTGCAAAAGATTAAAAAGTATTATCACTTCTGTGAAGATGTACCAGAAGACAGTTCCAGTCCTGCATTAAACATTATAGTATGCATCATTTGCATATTAAACAGCATGAATGAGTGTCTGATTCATTCAGCATTGTTATTTAGTAGACAACACCACAGTCACAGCTTTTCACTTTTAGGATGATGCACTTGAATCCGTGTCACAAAGTAGCCCGGATCGTTGTTGCAGAAGGCATTGTTGTAGTACTCACTCACTTCCTCAACACAGAGGGATCAAAAGACTCATATGCTGGTGGGAAGCCAAGACCCTGAATCATCATCATCACGGTCACATCTGTCACAGATTCCACTCTGCTTTCACCAACCCCGCCCCACGGATACTTGCCAATCTGTGGTGTGTTCCACACGTCTCAGCCTAAAGATGGAATCACCCTAATTGTAAATCAATACTGACTGTTGCAAATCAATCGGAAACGATAAAGCTGTTGCTGTTGGGTCGTCATGTATGGAGTCAGCTGACTTGAAAAACTATTCTTGTTTGGAGTGATTACCGTGTGAAAAAACGAAATTGTGTTGTACTGAGCAAATGGGGCCAATATAAACAAGCAGATCTTAACACACTCACAGCTCAGCTTTAAGTATATTCAGTTTTTCTGTGGCCTCTCTTAATAATAATAATATTAATATGCTAATCTTTTATAGCGCCTTTCCCGAGCTCATGGTCGCTTTACAATGGCTATACAGTACAAAAACGGGGACACACACTAAATATAACAAGTATCAAGCAATCAAACACAGAAAATGAAACATGACACAGAAGAAAAAAAGCATAGCAACAGATTAGGACAAATAACATTGAGAAGGGTCTTGGTAGGCCAGAGTGAGGTAGAGTGATGTTCAGGCAGAAGGACTCAGTAGTAAGTTAGAGTTCCTGAGCACCCTGGCTGGTAAGTAGGATGTCAAGACTGCGTGATATGACGGTGGGGCTGACTGACAGCACCGTAAGATCTCAGAGTCTCCTGCATGAACTAGCTTTGCCCGATTCCCCTTCCCTCCCAGAAGAGGATTGGATTAAAGACTTCTTTTTCTGATCCCCAGAGAGCATCTCTACTGTCGTGTCAAATGGTTCTGTCAGAGAGAGGCTGGCTAATTCTGGTACACTGCTTCAACCCTAAAGACTTTGCCAGACAATAACAAAGACACAAGAACAACATAAGAGCAGCAACCTGTGTCAAGATGAATTACCTACACTTAAAAACTGTAGCTGTCTGCCCGATGTTTCTAGGTATTACCTTTCGGTCAGTTTTATCCCGGAAGAGATAGATATACTGCTCCAAACACTCTTCTTTTCTTCTGATGTGTCAGCACATTACCATGAATCTTGTGTCAACAACCATTCAAACATATTAGTCATTATAGTGACATGGGCATAACCTCCATGACTAATGGATCCCAGCCATTGACTAAAGCAGGGGTTCTCAATCCTGGTCCTTATGCCCCCCTGGCCTGCATGTTTTCGACGTTTCCCTGCTCAAACACACCTGATTCAAATAAATGGGTAATTATCAAGCTCAACAGAAGCCTGATAACGACCCATTCATTTGAATCAGGTGTGTTGGAGCAGGGAAACGTCGAAAACATGCAGGGCAGGGGGGCCCGAGGACCAGGGTTGAGAACCACTGGACTAAAGTAAGGGACTTCACCCCCCATTGCGAGAGCTTGTTTGGGTTATCGTCAGGGTTGAGCGGCGAACACCTTGGACCGAGTGATGGGGGTTCTGCAGGGATGGAGAAACTGCGCGTGAGTTCAGCTGTGTCGTGTAGGCCTGTCTGTGGCGGGGCTAGCATCCCACTCGGTAGCAGGCAGCGACTGCATGACAGAGATACCAGACACTTCATACCCAGACACGTCTCTCGCGGCGTTCCTCAAACCACGTGCCAAACGCTGCTCAACAGAGGATACTGGAGAGAAGGCTTCTCAGTGTGGTATGGGAGTGGGGGAGGGAGGATGGGTTTGGGGGGGGGCGGAGGGGTGATTGATACATAGAGGCTGTCATGGCGCATTTATGAGCTGAGGGGGAACCTGCTAATGAGCTGTGGCATCTGGCCGATTTGTCTCACGGCATTGATCATTTCCTAATCACAACATTGCCCCTGGAGGATGTGGAGCTGGATGTATTTCATCCCCTTTCTGGGACGTCAACGATGAGTGATGTCTGGCTGCGAACTGGAACAGGACAGACAAACGAGGATTCAGTGAGAGCTGGAGTTTTGGAGGAAAGCCACATACCGCTGTTTCTTTGTGGAAACTTCATATCGATTGGTGTGCCATGACCAATTCCTCTTCTGTGGTGAATGTCTGGTTAAAAAGACCACCAGACATGTATGATGTGAACATTAGCATGACATTTACGTGTTTCTTCTCCTGTGGTAGAACATATTCATGCTGAAGGCAGTAACACACCGGTGATGTACTTTGCCCAAAACTCACTGCAGCAATTTTTCACACGTGACTTTTCACACAAAGAACCGGGGAAATGAATTAAATGAGAGGAAACCATAATTTACCTCAATTATAGCGAGAATGTGTCAGTTTCCCACAAGGCAATGTATCACGGTGTCAAAAACGAGATCAGTGCTAAAGATCCCCCGGGGAACATGACAGTCACACTATGATGGCACCTTCTCCCTGGTGAACTACAGACGAGCCTCCAGCAGAAGCTGAACGATAAGACGGAACGATAAGAAGAAGCAATATATTTTGGAACAAGACGATTTGTTAATATTTAACAAGAGTTAGACAGAGCACGGCGGCTAGGTTGCTCCAATAGCACACAGCTAAAGATGGGCCAAGAAGCACAGGTGTAGCGACACACAACAACATGATGCTGGAGTGTTTTGTGACAGCTATACAACATGAACTCTTTTTGTTGTGAGCGAGGTAAAGACGGGTCTCTTGACCTTGAGGATATATCCAGGCGGGTAACAGCATGACATTTAGAAAGAAATGTGGCATGCAGTGCCTTAGATCAACGTACAAATGCGTTTTCTGTTACTTTCAAGCAGCCATTAAACAAGCTAATTAAATCCTCATTTAACATGCTGTCCCAGAAGAAGGGATTTAAGGAGCAAAGAGTAAAAGATTACATCTCACTGCATTGTTGAAAGCAGTGTGTTTTTTCACGCTTAGTTTTGGTTATATATATCCATATGGATATATCCATATGGAATTTCAAAGGTTTCTGACTACACCAGCCATCACTATTGAGATTCCAGATGTTACATTTACATTTAGTCATTTAGCAGACGCTCTTATCCAGAGCGACTAACAGTAAGTACAGGGACATTCCCCCAAGGCAAGTAGGGTGAAGTGCCTTGCCCAATGCCTGATGCTCTCGGACCGGGAGAAACGCTTGTGAGGTGAGACCAAGTGAACTCGCCGTGACACCACTGCAGTGGGATCCACAGCGGGCCCTAATCACTTCCTGCTTCCCCCAACTTCCTCTGAGCTTGCATTATGATGATAATCCTCTCGGAATCAACTCAGTGACTCAGCAAAGGACGACAGGAGGTTCCATGGTTGTATATCACAGCAGCGAAAGGCTCCACGTGAGTGAATAACGAGAGGGAAGACTGCAGAGAGGAGGGAAAAGCGAAGCTGAACAAGGCGGGAGAGGCTTGGCTCCGGGTTCCTGTTCACCTGCAGGAAAATCTCCCCATTAGCTGTGGAAGTAAACGCCAGACACTTCCTTCAAATCAGGTTGAGTCGGGCCTCAGTGGGAGCTCAACAAAGCAGCTTATCTGCCCCGCAATTAAAGGGATTTTCGTTCTCACGTGGCTCATTATCCAGGAACACTGTCATGCTAAAGATGATAAGCAATTTCACCATGCAGGGATGTGCCACTGACCCATAATAATTAAAGACTTATTAACTTGGAAGGAACCGCATTGGATGCAACTTACTTACCTCGACCTTCAACTGCGTCGACTGTCCTCATGCGCGAGCGGCGACGTGGTCGAAGAGGCCAGTTGAATCCGAGGGATTTCCCGTCTTTCAAACACTTCAGCCCTGTAATGACTCCTCTTACCCTTACCCTCACCTTCCCCTACACCCCCCCAACCCTCCCAACCACTCTCCCAAATCAATATCAGTCTTATTCAATGAGTTAAAGCCTCTGGTAAAGGATTTGGAAGCTAATGGAACTGGTAACTCCTGACAGATTTTCTTGTGTTTTGGCCTGCAGTAATGAACGCTGGGAATTGAGCAGAGGGGCAAGGTGTTTACCCTGGCTTGCCCAGCATCAAACCACCAACCAGCCTGCATTTCTGTGCCCTGACTGAGACCCTGCTAATGAGCTGACAGGTGCAATGTTTATGCTTCGGTTGACACCCAAGTTTAAGAGAGTCGGCATTCTGTTTAGTCTCCTGTGGCATTCATGATAAACCAGGCACGTTTTCCTTTGAAAATACTTGTCGTGTATTTGGAGAGGGGTCCTGTACACGAAACAGTCCGTCTTAACGTGGTGGAATGTGGTGACGGTGCTTTAAGTTGTGATCTAGTGGTGATCATAAGGGACGGGTACAGTTGTGGAGACTAATGTGCCTTTAACTCAAAGATCCTGCAGTTCTTCAGCAGCTCTGCGTACCTTCCCAAGCCCATTCATATTCATGAAGCTGCTGACAGATCTTCATTGCATGCCCCACATGGGCATGGAGCATGACGATAATGGACACTGGTGAGTTTAGTAACCCCCCCCCCCCTAGGCCTCCCTAGCCCCCCCTCCCCTAGGCCTGCAACCCCCCCTCCCCAGCCCTGGACACCCCCAGACATGACTCCCAGCTGCCCGGCTGCTGACGCTCCTCGTTACAGAGGAACCTTTCCTGGGACCCCTGTGGGTCTCCTCCTCTCCTGCCGATGACCTCTCTGGCACCGCTCAGTCCGCTGGGCCTGGCCGGGCCTGGCCGGGCCCTCTCCGACGCCTCCCTGACAGCCTGGTTGATGGACGCTCAGAGCCGTATCCATTATGAATAATGTACTGAGGTCTGACAGCAAGCCTGGGGTCACGCCGGAATATTCTGCTTCAAATGGCATTTAATCATTTGTGCTTCCTAGCTCCTTTGGATGTTCAAGTGTAGATTTTTTTACAATGATTATTATTATTATTGAAAAGGATTCTACGAAGAGTGAAATCGCCGAACCTTGTCGACTACAGATGCGTCAAAGTCCCAACAATGTAAATGTAAGGGAAGTCGACTGAACATCTAGGACAAGCCTTCCGTGGTTCTGTCAATCATTATTATTCTGGTTGGAAGTGTTTTTCCTTGTGAGCTGTCAGACTGCTTTTTTTTGGATCAGAAATATGTTCCAGATGTGAACATTCATCGCTGAACTGACATATGGTCGTGTTTGAGCTTATAAAAGAGCCTCCAAATCGGTTCTCTGAGTGAGGGCTCATTCCTCTTTAATGTACGATGCTTCAAGTAGAGTTCCTGAGTTGGGGATTTGTGGGTGACCTTCCATGAATCATATGTTTCTATTCAACCATAGGAACCTTGGGTATTGCCACAGAGAGGCCAAAGGCGGCGTTATTAATGAAAAGCTCTGTAAATGTTCTGGAAGATCCGCCCACAGATGTCATCTGTTTGGTTTCGAAACCAAGCCTTCCGATTGAAGTCTAAACATGCGGCTGATTGGTATCTACCCTATGACATAATGTTGTCAGTTTGAAATGCAACGTTATGCCACTTTTGAATCCAAGTACAGGATTTGGTTGTCGCCTCGCCCCAAAATGAATATCCTGGCCTACTAAAGTCGACGCATCCACCGTCATGAGACAAAACAGGCAAAGCCTTTTCATACAAGATTGCTGTCACCTCACAAAAGACCAAAAAGTCAATGAAGACCAGGTTACTTACTGTGTCCTGTTGAAGAGGTTTATTGGTCATTTGGGGTCACTCGGGGTCGTGAGTACCCTGGCAGAGCTAGCATGGCTATGAGCAGGTTCATGCGTTGGCCCGGGTATGTTTGTGTCCGAGTAGCGAGGTGTCACATTGGGGGCTTGGCATAGTGTGGAACTCCCAGTGCAGGCTCAGTCCCAGGGGCGGAGTTGTGTCCAATACTATTAATAATGACGTCCTGCCTTCAAGCCAATTAATCAGTGGCACTGTCAGAAAATAGATGTACTTTATTGAACCTCTGGAAAAAGCTTATGTCGCACTACAGAATGCACTCAATGTGTAATTGGCTCGACCAACCCAAGCACAGACGCCATTTTGCTTCAGGGGTGAACAGTACCTTAGTCCAAAATGTCTCATTTATGACTGGATGGCTCTGCCAACAGGCCACGGGTGTTGCCTTGTGTTCATCAGAACGGCAAGGTTTGGGTCGACGGCTTTTGATACTCTATGTTGGCTAGAATTCATCCCCGAAATATTGTGTTACTGTCTTGTTCTCTGTTTCTCCACCTTGCAATGCTTACATTTAGCAGCTGCTTTTCTCACATAGCGACGTACAGGGGCTGATTTGAACCTGCAACCTCAAATGCACTAGCCACTTCATTTTTTTCGCTTCAGTGTGCCATGTTTGAAATTGTGCGCCGGTCAATAAACAGCAATAATAAATGATCAATAACAATGTCCTACACAGAGGCCGTATACATCTGTGATGCCAAATCTGTAACACGAGTATCTCTCAATGTCCTGTTGTAACTGAGAGCCCTTATTGACAGAAGCTGTAAAGTCTGACTTTTTTCCAGAGCCTCCAGTGGAGCTTAGGTACGGATATGACACTGCACTGTCCTCCTCATGAACCCTAACCAATAAATATTTCACAGCACACGGCACATTGTCCCCACTTCTGTCAACACTTTGGGACCCTGGAACAGCTCCCTCCATAGGTCCGTGTCCAACCTCATTCCACAAATGCAACTCACAGGTTTTTGAAGGCTCAGCTTCACACGAAGATCATGAAGATAGCGATTACTATGTGTTTGTTCACAAATGACTAGCAAATTTGATGTCTGTTAGGTTATATGTCCTAATCTGTCCATTCGGTCCTAATCCTGGTTTGTCTGGTACGCCACTGAGAGTCGTGTCACCCTGGTTCTTACACTACAACCACTTAATGTGGAAAATCCATTGACTTATCAAATGTTTTTCGACTGAAACCCTTCTCTGTGACTAGCTTGGATTCCCAGAGCTGTCTGTGCAAGTATCTGTGGCTCAGACGGGTTGAAATATGCATCTGAAACAATCATTCTTGTTTACCCAAAGCCCTTGAACCTACAGGATCAGAAAGTTTCCGCGGTGAATTCTGATCTCTAAAAATCCCAGTCCAATAAATTGCCTCGGCTCTGAGCAAACATCAAAACAAACCGTTTCTCTCTGTGTGTCACCATATGTTGGGGTTTTAGACAGTGAGGAAGCAGAGAGGAAGAGAAACCGAGGGATTCGCACTCTGTTTGTGAATTTGTCTCTGGTGTGTTCCTCTAATAACTAGATCTCCGCCCTGACTGACGTGTTTTCTAACTGAGGGGGATTATTGACAATTTTGCTGTCACATCGATGATGAATTATTTTGATTCATGCAAAACCACTTGTGTCACTCATTCATCGAAGGACACATACATATCAGTGAATAAAACTTTATAAAAAAACACCACTTTTGTTAAATGAAGTGTACCTGTATGTCCACATAACAGGTGAACATGAAACGTCTCAGGTCAGACTCCTCCTCCTCCTCCTTCCTACGATGCAATATCTGTGGACAAACTGTACACGAACCTCTCAGATGACGCCTTCTAATCCCATCTCTCCATACGTCCATCCACTGGGGCATCACGGGACGGATATCGACGGTGACTAAGCGCGGCATTAGAGGGATGCGAGGGATATCTTCCGACTGGGACAGTTCCCGGCTGGGGGAAAGCCACTCTGCTGCTGAGTGTATCATGATGAAATAGATGACCCGCCAGATGTTTGTAATCTCTCACTGGGAAGCGGCTCGAAGGGCCATGCGCTCAGAAATGAGAGCATAGGAGAGGATTAGCGGGAGAGCGGTGTTGGAGAAATGACTGGAGGTCTCAGCCGGGGGCTCGGGGTCAGGCCCCCGCTTCTCTCTCTGTCACAGGTCACTTCCTGTCCGCTTGGGTCGCATACTAATCCAACCTAATGTGATGGATGTGCGCAGCTGTGTTGGTCGTTATCTGTGTGTGATCTTGTACGTTTTACCTTGGTTACAAACAAGCCCGCTTGTTCGACTGGTAAACAAAAAACAAAAAATAATTTGATTAGGGGGAGATTGTGCAGTCTGGAAAGTAAGTTGGCAGGATGTTACTTGTGTGGGATCATTATCCTCTCTCCGTTTGCACCCCTAATGCTAATGACAGCAGCTCTAATAGAGCGTAGTTTTAATCAAGAGGAGATTGATGAGAAAGGTTGTGCTGGAGCTGATCCAGATAGAACCGTCATCAACGTCCTCGTTCGTCTTGAGTACTGAATCATGACCAATATTCCAGAATGAATCTGTCATATTTATCACCATACGGCCACTCTGGGGTGGAGCGAGGCTTTCAGCGAGCTCCTTTCTCTTACGCCGACTGTTGTCGTTTCGCTCGCCTGCTTTCTCTCCTTCCCTCTCTTTGTTTCCCTCGCTCCGTTTCCCTCTCCTTCCCTCTCTCTCTCCTTCCCGCTCCCTCGTCCCACTCCTCCTTTCTCTCTGTTCTTCCCTCTCTCTGGTCCTCATCCCTCTTCTCTGCACGCCCGATGGTGAAGAGGATTAGACACCCTGCGCCAACAATGTGCTCACCAATGGTGCAGCTTATTCAGTGGGATGTCAGTCCTAGATGGAGGAGGGGGGAACATACAGTTCCAGGGCCAGTCACCCAGGGCCAAGAACTCCTCTGCCAGGCACCCGCAGGTCTCTGGCAGAGGAGCTGTGCTCTCTTGGCTAGCGACAAGAGACTGTTGGAGAGCACAGAACAGGAACCTGTTGCTGTTTTGCTGAAAGAGGCTGTAAGGTGTTGGGGGATTTAACTACAAAGGCAGGAATCTATGTGTGTGTGTGTGTGTCTATCTGGGACTTGATTATCTCTTGATTCAGCCACTTTATGAAGTGGATTCACCTAATGTATTGCTCAAGACCCTAGGACATCGCACGTGAAGTTGTTTGGCTTTGCGGTTTGCGAAAAAGAAAGAGAAAACGTGTCCGCCGCCATCTTGAGCGGCGAATATTGATGTAGCCATGGAGAAACACACTTTTGCTGTCAGTGGGCACTGCACTAGCATTCACGGCCAATGGGCATTGCCCACGTACTGGCACTGCGCTAGTTTTACAAATGCTAACTAGTCTAATCAGCACTCTGGATTGTGTTAGTGACCTGTATTGGTAAAAGGGATGACAGAATTGCTCAAGACTTTTGGGTGGCGGTGTAATGTTACAGTTCACTTCTGTCCACACATCGTCCAGTCAGCGAAGGCACTATTTCCGGTGTGCTTGCTCTGAAACACGCTCACTCCATTAGGAGAGGAAAATTGGAGGCAAGGAAGGGTAAAGAATTGGACATCACCCCTGGTGCACCCGAGGTACATCAACACACCCAGACTGGCCCTCTCTCCTGCTTCGGAGTATGTCCTTCCCATCCTCAATAGCCTCTAAGATATCTTGCTTTTCCAGTTGACTATTTTCCAGCATGGTTCATGGTTCGGCGAATGATAATCATCTAGTGGAGGTTTCAACACTTACCTAGTGCCTTAATTCTCCTGGGTGTGTGTTAGTGTGCCTGAGCATGTGCGTGCAGAGGTGTGTGTGCTTTTAGACTCGGAGGTCATACGTGTCTGTTGGTGTGTCACGGGGAGTGGATGTTGGTGTATTTTGCTGTGCCCATAGGGGCTTCACAAGCATCTGGTGGAGAGATTAGAGATTACTGTCAGAGTGATGCCTGCCTCATTGGGGTTTAGCTCTGTGTGATGGAGAGTCGCTTGCACAGCTGACCTCATCCATCCCTGTGCTCTCTGGAAGGTAGCTGTGCCATGTCAGGAATGACTGTGTGTGTGAGTGTGTGTGTGTGCGCGCGCGTGCGTGTGCGTGCGTCATTTATTCTGTTTAATCATATTACGATGGCTTATTAGATGTCCTGTTTCGACTGTTTTCATGAGGTGAGACGTTTAAGTCCTATTGGATATCAGCCTAATCTGCAGCTAAAGCTGTGCTGGCCGTTGGTGTTGGAGCTGTGAGTCCTGTACTGTGGGTACGGATCTTATATGGGGCGCTAATCTAGGGAATTGGGATTGAGAACAAATTGCCACTCTACATTCCCAAATCCTCACTGATTTCGAAATTATGAGCAGCTCAGCTGGCATAAAAGGTTCAGGAGATTATCCTCTTTGACTAAAACACCTCCTAGAGAATTGGGAGAAAACCATCTACAGTTATATACTGTCCATCCAGTCATACTGGAACATGTTTACTTACACTGGAGACTCTTTATTACCGATATTTGTTAAGATTGAACTCATTCTTCACAACATTTCAGAGTAAAAAAAAATATAATTGGAGACTGGAAATGACCTTTGAACTGTTAGGTAACTGGATCTATTGCAAGGTAGGTTTGCTGTGGACCCTATGTGGACCAATATCATCTGCTGTGTCCCACTATGTGTACAGTACACGATGGATATTCCCACTTGACAGAGAATGTTTCTGGTCTTGGTCCTGACTATCTGTAATCCCGTTTGACGTCATGGAAACAAGTTCTCCGGGAGTGTCTGACCTCCTTTGCGAAGGTCTCCGGTGTTTGTACGTGTCAAATCCTAAGTGAACATCTCTGGGATCATCCCCCTGCCGCACACCACTCAGCTGAAACCAACATCCATGTTCCAGATCGTTTAGCATCAGGAGGGGAAAAGTCTCTGGTGAGCAGACCTCGGAAGGGACCTCCTCCAATCCATCCCTCCTTCCGGAACGTTCCCTGGGAGTCCCAGAGCAGTCTGGTTGTTGGCCGGTGAAGAACGACAGATGCCCCAGACGTGTGGTTCTTGTGTTCCCCAGTGTGCCACCTGCTCTCCAGGGATGGAGGAGTCGGGGTGCTGTGGAGCGGCATGGAGGAGGAGGACAGAGATCGGGGGTCTCCAACCCTGTTCCTGGAGAGATATCTGCCTGTTGGGTTTTCGTTCCAACCACACTTGATCTGACCTGATTCAACACTAGTTACCTGATCAACCAGCTAATTGTTAGAATCAGGTGTGCTAGATTAGCGTTGGAGTGGAAACTTACAAGCAGGTAGACTAGCTCTCCAGGAGCAGGGTTGGAGTCCCCTGCTATGGATGAACCATCTGGTGGGCTTCCACCAAGGCAGTCGGACGAGGGAGGCTTCTCTCTCCCTTGCTCTCCGCTCCCTGGAGAAGCCAGCTCAGCAGCCCTGCTGTAATAACCTGGGAGCAATTCATTTCCAGTCATTTCAAGTCAATTTGATTCCGTTTCCTTTCATTCATCCTGAAGAAAAGTTCTGGAAAAAATGTCAAGCAGTGATCTTCTCTGGGTCACACAAATCTAGTCTGAGAATTATGCAGAGGATAGATTTTAGGCAAGGGTTCGTCTGTGTGAATGAAGTGTATGTGTGTGTGTGTGTGCGAGTGCATGTGTGTGTGTGGTGTGTTTAGCATGCGGCACCAAAAGCAAACACTCCTTTAGCCTCATTTATACTTTTGAGGTTCCTTTGCAGCATGCAGCCTAAACTTTCTCTCATAAGCCTTCGCCCGCAGCCATAAACTCAAATATTTCAATCACATTCAGTGGAGCTGAAGAAAAAAAAAAGTCTTATTACTCATGATGAAAGGATGCTGCTCTGTGAGGGAGACTTGGGGGTTAGAAAATGGAATATGCACTGATAATAGTAGGCAGGTCATTTTTTATCAAATATTCAAGGATGTGAGGAAACTGCTGGACTACTGAACTTTGTATTTCCATCATTCTGTTGCCCTACTGCAGATGTGTTTGATGAAATCGTAAAGATTGGGCGTACAGTAGAGTCAAATCATTCAACCCGATGGCTAGCTCGTCAGTTCATGTGGTTAGCTAGTTAGTTCATGTGGTTCAAGTATTGCTGCAAAGTATTTGCGGCATGTATGACAGTAGTGTTACTGTAGTGTACTGTAGTGTAACATTAATATCTTCAATATCATACTGAACACAAAAAGCTTGCACATGATACATTTTATTAATGACTCAACATCTTGGGAAACGTGATGGATTGGATGGTGAGGAGAGGGGGACGAGAGCAGGAAGGGGAGACAAGGGAGAGGAGATAAAGGAGAGGATGGATGGTGAAGGAGAGGAGGGCAGGAAAGAAGGAAGAGAGGGGGAGGAAATATGTTTCCCCTGCTGACCTCAGCCCCCTTATGGTCAGTTCATGCTCATAAAAATGTGCCAAGCTCACAACATCTTTATTGAGCAAGGCAGTCTCAATGTGCAACTTTAGCATGGGGTCTGTGACTTTACACATTCTAGAAGGTGCGAGACACTTGTCTGTGGCAGCAAACCTGTCTGACTGACATTGTTTTTCAAGCACAAATTGGCCTCGAAGCCCAGGCCATGTGCGCAGTTTAATGACCTGGACACCTCACAGCTCCTCTCATCTCACTTCATCAGAATCAGAGATGTGAGAGTCTAAGAACTAGCTAATAACTTGGAACTGTTTTCAGATCCGCCCCCTGAGCATCCCAGACGTGGTGTTTGAGCTGGTTCTGCTGGGCCTGATGGAGCTGCACCGTCACCAGCCGTCCGTCACCGTAAGAGCCCCGCCTCCCCGGTCCTCCATCACAGGGGTGCAGTGACATCACCATGTCTAGATAGGGACATGGAAGTCATTACCATCTACATTTCCATTTAGTCATTTAGCAGACGCTCTTATCCAGAGCGACTTACAGTAAGTACAGGGACATTCTCCCCGAGGCAAGAAGGGTGAAGTGCCTTGCCCAAGGACACAACGTCATTTTGCATGGCCGGGAATCGAACCAACAACCTTCTGATTAATAGCCCGACTCCCTAACCGCTCAGCCATCTGACCCCCACGATCCGACACCCCATCTACTCTGGCTGACTGATCTGTCAGTAACAGTTTGGGTGTTTGACCCAGCCTCCCTCCTGCTCCTGCTCTCTTCCACCAGGAATCTCTTCTCTCCTTCCTCTTTTCTTCTTCTCTCCTATCCTTCTCTCTTTCTTCTTCTGCACCACCATCACAAACGTGTCCCTCATTGGGGTTTAAAATATGGAATAAAAAGAGGAGGAGACAGACAGTGTTGAGAGAGTGTGTTAGACAGTTAACATAGGTCGTCATTCCAGTAGAATGAGTGTGTGCGTGTGTATCTGTGTGTCTGTTAAGCGCGTGTGTGTACGTGTGTGCATCTGTGTATGCGTGTGCGATTGTGTGTGTCTGTGTGATTGTGAAACAGACCGAGTGAAAGATTCAGCGCTTCAACGTTGCAGCCAGACACTTAAGAGTGTATCTCCGAAAGCGACCTTGGCGATTCTTCTTATCTGCAAGGCGTTTAGGGGTGGACTAGCTGTTCATTCTCCCTCTGAGTAGATGGACAGGGGAGAGCTCTGTGGAGTCAGTACCAATAACTAGTAGCATCAGCACATGTCCCAGCGCCCTCTGCTCTCTCTCCTCTCAGACACGAGACAGCAGGCTTGATTCTGTCGACTACCTCCTCAGATTGATATCCTCAGGTCCCTACGTGTTCCAGTCCCTCGCCAGGGTTAATGGACACCACAGAAAAGGGATTTGTAAAAAGCCCCAGATTTCTAATCCTCTCGCTTTCTGCGAGATATAGCGTGGATTGGAGACAAGATCTTGACTTAATTTGAGGCAGATTATCCGTCCGGCGTAATACTGGATTTGACGGCGTGTTTTTGCAGCAGACTGTTCTGCCTTTTTCCAAATACTGCGATGAGAAGCCAACCTGAGTTCACATCAGACCTTCGTGAAGCGGCCTGAACAGCAGGCACACATGACCGTTAAACACGTTTATGTCATTTTCATGACGGCGTCAGGTCAAGCTCAGAGCAGTTATGTGTGGTGTCGTTTCACTGAATATTCACCAGTTTATTTCCATATGCCTTCAATAATGTATCAAAATGATGAGCAACACAGAATTCATGGATTTTAATATACATAAACTTAATTTTACCTCACTTCGGAATCTGGCAGTTGCCTGGGGGCAAGTGGGTCTCGAGCACGTGCGCTAACTGCAAAAAAAAACTGCTCTTAGAAACGCTGCAGCTTTCAAATCAGCTGTAATGCAGTGTAATGTTCGGGGCAAGCTAGTATTATTCATCGCTAGCTGTCTTTGATCCTTCCCCCCAGAGAGACCATACACACAGGTTTACATTCACGAATGGGTTTGACACACACCTATCAGCACAGGCTGGTCCTGACCAGCAAGAGGAAGCTGTACTCAAAAAGCACTGGGAAAAGGTCGACCAAGATAAGTCGTGAAAGCGCTGAGGAAATGCGTTTTCCAGCTTGCTGTGCTGTCGTCTGGATGCAGATGAATGACTTCTGGATCCTTGGGTGATGTCTGACTGGCTGGGGGTGAGACACTCGTGGGAGTGAGTCCTCCGACGCTGTACTGTGTCCTCTGTCCGAAGGAGCTCAATGTGGATGTGCCCGGACTTGAGCCGGGGCCAGACTTGACAAAGCACTTGACTTCCTCCTCCAGATAAGGAGCATGTCGCTGTGGGCCGGCCCACTGTCAGTGAGGATCTGCGGGAGGAGAGGGTGTAGTTCTGGCCTGACGCCTGACTGAGATGAGAGACACGCTGGTCCACTCTGATCTGTTATGTTCGGACTGGGATACGAGTCAGCTTGCATAACCCATATGACGTAACAACTGTGTTCATACTGTAGTTATTATTTCTGTGTTGTAATACCCAGGGAGGCTCATCCACATATTACCTATGCCTAGCATGTATCAATAGGATGTCTTTGGTCAACTTAGAGCTTAACTGTACTCCGTAAATGGACGAGCATACTCATGCTGAGAGTGAAACATCCACAAACCGCAGCCATCTCTATGAAAGAAGAGTTTTTATTCATAATATATTCATACTTGTACACAAGTAAAATAAAATGCATTTCTATGATTTCATTTTCAGTCCGAGTGAACAACTGGACAGCTTTCTCCCTGCCGCCCGTAGCCATACTGTGAGCAAAAACAACTCATATTGAGGGAGATCAAACGTTTGTCTTTACTTAAGTACTTATAAACTAAAAAAAAACAAAAAAACATAACAGTACCCAACATATGCATCACTTTTGGAATAAATGATGGGGAATGAAGATCTTTCTCAACAAACAGCCCACTGAACAATCCCCGTGTGCATTCGGCGCTCTCATTTCCTGTATTTTTTCCAGTGTCTGGCCGTGCAGTCACCGTCTTTGCAGTAAAAGCTTTTTGAGAGGGAAAACAAAGATGACACACTCCAAAGTGTAGCTTAGACACGATACAGTTCAGTACATACGGAACACATAAATTTGGGCACCAATTCATTATATACATTAGAGCTGAAGTGTTCTGTAAAGGCATCCATTTTGTTAAATGTACTCTAACTTCTCCTAGTATTGTTCGTCTACCCCTGACGGGTCAACGCGACTTCCTCTTTCTCAGTCCCCTTTGACTGTTGCGGAGGTCACTGCGAATCCTGGGTCATTGTCATGGGCGTTAACAATCTGCGAGTCCGACTTGTGAGAGAAGGACCTCCGGTCCTAAGACATCGGCAGCCACATCCAGAGCAAGGGCAGGACGAACCAGCCTAGCACCTGCAACGTCGACCCGCCCCCTCTCAGACAGTGAGCGTCCGATTTGGGCTTTTTGACGCACTTCTTCTTCTTCCTGGATGGGGCTGTAGAAGGTTCCAGGTGGTTCAGCAGGTCGGGGTTCAGCTGATCCAGGTCGTTGGACAAAGTCCCCAGCGGTCCCGTCGTTCAGACTCTGCTTGTTCCGGGTCTCGTTTTTCGTTCTCTCGGCCTCCCAGAATTTGGTCTTGGATATGTTCTCCTTCTCCTTCAGGGGGTTATTAGTGATCTGGCGGCTGTTGTAGGACGACGGGTCGGGAATAGCTTTGCCGGAGAGGATGGAGGACTTGTCGTTGTCGGGAAGACAACACCTGGGAAGGGACTCTCCCAGGGGGTTGTCCGTCTTGGAGCTGAACACGTGGGGGTGGATCGGAGGTGTTTCCACGCAGCCCTCCAGATCGCTGCTCTTCAGGCGTTTCAGGTCCTTCCCTGCCAGGACGGCGGGAACGTTGCACTCCAGCTCGGAGCTCGAACCCTTGAAGCGCTTGAACCAGTCCCACAGGGTCTTGGCCCGGCAATCGCAGACCCACTGGTTCCCGTTGAGGCGCAGGTACTGCAGCGACACCAGCGGGTCCATGGTCTCCCCCGTCAGCACGGTCAGGTTGTTGTAGAACAGAAACAGAGTGGTCAGCTTGCCCAGGTCGCTGAAAGCCCTCGGCTGAACGTGGACCACCCGGTTCTGGTGGAGCAACAGGCGGTCCAGGCTGACCAGGCCTCTCAGCATGTGCTCCGACACCGTCTTGATCTTGTTGTTGTGCAAGAACAGATGCGTGAGGTTGGCCAGGTCCATGAAAGTGTCGTTGTGCAACGCCAGCAGATTGTTGTCCTGCAGGTAAAGGTACTGGAGGGAGAAAAGGCCCCGGAACACCCCGACAGAGAGCTCCGAAAGGCCGCACCGATGCAGGTGCAGCGTGTGCAGCTTGTTCAAGCCCCGGAAAGCCATGGGACTAATGATACGCAGGTTGTTATTGTCCCCGATATCCAGCTCCTCTAGTCTCTCCATGCCGTAGAAGGCCCCGGCCTCGATGTGGCTGATGTTGTTGGAGTACAGCCAGAGAACGGTGAGGTTGTAGCAGGAGCTGAAGCTGGTGGACCTGACCACCGTCAGTTTGTTGCTCTGGAGGAATATCCGCTGGCTCCGGACGGGAATCTCGGTGGGGATGGATGACAGGCCTTGCTGCTGGCAGGCCACCGTGGGCCTCGGCTCGGTGTAGCAAACACATCTGGCAGGGCAGCCATGTGCCTGAGGCACCAGGTTCAACCACACCACCAGGAACAGGAGTCGACTCCCTGGAGAGCGAGAGATAATGAGAGAGATGGAGAGAGAAAGGGAGAGAGAGAGAGAGAGGGAAAGGGAGGGAGAGAGAGAAGTAGGAAGGAAACAGGGGAGTTGGATCAGTTCTGAGCTTAATCATAATTCTAACAATAGAACAGAACTAGGTCATCAATAAGTGAAATCTAAATCTTTCAGTGAGAAATTGCAAAGGCAAACTTGAAATGACTCCTGATCAAAGATTTATTCGCGAGATGACTCATGGGCGCGAGGGGAATCGGAGGTTCAGTCCCAGAGGTGGAGAAGGAAAAGGGAATGTTGTCTTTTGAAGTGGGAGGAGAAGGGAAGAACCCTCCAGCAGGTGTGTCACTACCTTTCATGCTACATCAACATCGCTAAATGTCTTCACAACTTATAGAGGTTTGTAAACGTGTCGTCCCTGTGACCAACCTCTGAGTGTCACTGTCTCAGGAACGAACGTTTTTTTGTGTGTGTGTTTATTTTTAAGATATTCTTTTGGCATTTGATGGCTTTATTGGACTGAGATGGTTACAGAGAGACAGGAAATGAATGGGAGAGAGAGAGGGGATTCGAACCCAGGCCACTACGTTAGGGCCTCAGCCCACATGGTACACTCACTACCCAGTGAGCTACAGGGGCGGCCCCCGGAAACAAACTGTTAATCCCTCGTGAAAAACCACGCCCTTTTCAGAAACGACACATCTTTTATTAAGTGCATTCCCGTCAATAAACCGTACTGTAAGACTAGCTTTCGTCTCCATTAAGAGACAGCAATACCCACATGCCTGGTCTGATGTAGCCCTGTGCCAAGCCCTGAGAGGACGCTCTCTTTACTGGTGATGCAGTGTGTCTTTAAAGAGAGACCCGTTGCTGCTAATGTGTGCTTGGGGAGCCTTCTCGAGCCTGCATCAGCGCATCCCAAGGACCATGGGAGATGCTTCATTAAATATGGGTGGGCAGCTTTTATGCCGAATTAGCCGTCTCAAATAGAGTGGATAACTGAGACTTTTTTTCAGGTCGGATATTTGGCCTGCAGGGGGTAGACAGGCGGGGCTTCCTGGCTGGGGCTGGGTTGGGGAGGTGGGGGTACTTCAGGCCATGACAGGAAGGCTTTTACGAGAGCAGTGTCCAGATGACAGGAACAGGAAGTGCTTAGTCTGTAAGACGCATCGCCGTTCATTCCGAGTCCCTGCGGTTACAAAGCCTAATGTGCTCTCATCGATAATTGCTGCAAACGTTGTTGTTTAAGTGATCTACAGTTGAGGCGTGACAGGGGCTGCGTTTTTACGTGGTAATCAATATTCTTCACACTGCAGAGAAGGTGTTGGAGCTAATCGCGAGACGTGCAAGCCCATTGGACTAATTCCTCAAAGATTGAGCGTGTCAAGCGTCTAGTCAGAAATGTAGCACTCCCCGCCGAGAAGCAGATACTGTCGACCAAATCTTCTCCGACCTTCTCTGGAGAGAGGGTTTCCAACCCCAGCTGCCAGGGGCATGAGAAGAGTCCCACACCAGCCCTTGTGACAGGTAGTGAAGTACTGGGAAATGCATGAGGTTTACCCATCCCTCTTCCTCCTCTCTCCCTCCCTTCTCCCTCCCTCCCCCTCTTCCTCTCCTCTCCCCTCCCTCCCCCTCTTCCTCCCCTCTCCCTCTCCCCTTCCCTCCCTCTCTCTGTCGCTCATTCCCCTCTTCCCCCCCTCCATGTTGTGGTGCAAGCTCATCTCTGGACCCTATTATCGGGGGCTCTTGCGTGGCCTGACAGCGGCCCTCTGCTTCACTTTCCCTCCAATCTTCCTCCTCAGCCGTCAGGACTCCGCCGCCGGAGAGCTGTCAAGACTTCTGCCTTTTTTTTTTCTTTCTGCATCGCAGCACTTTTCCCCTCAGCCCTGCCTAACAATAGCACATTTTTTACCGCATAACACGCTTCGTGTCTCTCCACGGCTGCTTTACTCTTTTCTCTCCCTCCCTCTCTGTTCATTAAGGGGCTATTTCCACCCACGCGTTGTATGTTGAAGCGCCTGTTTCGGAGCTCTGGGCATAATGTTGCTTGTCTTCGTTAGCATCTGGTGAATGACAGTCGAAGCCACTCAAATGACATCAGGTTTGAACCAATTATTTTGGGCCCGCTGACTGCTTCTGTATTTAGTGCCGTATCAATTACCAAGCCATGAAACCTGTCAGTACGTATTAACTATGTGAAGCCCGCCTCCCTGTTGTGTTGAACCTGTGTGCTTGCTTTGAACTGGGATCACTCAAGTCCAACTGGTTTCTTCTGTTGTTCAAAGTGACTCCTGACCAACTTCAGAGCAGATCGTCTGACCTGTCAAAGCAGGTCTTATAACTAACTACAGGACAGCTAGTTCTGCTAGTTCAACCCTTAACACTATCATATGGTCCACGTGTGTTAAAGACTCTTCATAGCATATTTCTGCTAAATCTGAAACTGAGGTAGCGTTTTGTTGATGGTACTTATATCTACGTATATCTAGTTAAATAGTGTACACTTACTGTGTTGCTTATTGGTGCAAAACGTCCATATCCAATACTACGAAATGCAGCACAAAAGCGACATGTCATAAAACATTACGCCAACTTGAAACCCTTCATCACCCACATCATCTCTATGGCACCTCAGTCCTAGATGCCAGCTAGAATCACGTTTCAGACAATGCCGTCTCTTTCGAAAAACACCTCTGTTATTGGACAATGGTCATATTCACTCTAGGAACTGACAAGCACCCTTGTGTGTGTTCTGGCAGTGCTAATCCGCAACCCTTTTCCTCTCAGCCCTGTGAAAGCCCATTGACTGTGGCACTCCCTCTGCTTGTTTGACAAGCACTACACAAGCACTACACAAACCCTCACAAAAGGAGAGTGAGAGGACACGCACGCCTGGCCGTGCGTCGACCAACAGCCGACCCGGGGACGGCCTCTCTCTCTCGTCTCCTAATTGAAATATTTGGCGTGAACAAAGCGCTCGCGAAAACACAGGAGTGTTTGCGTGGGAGCGCCGAGGCTTGTTTGTGGAGCCCACCAGTGCGTGACCGATGCCGACGCCCCGCTCATCTGCATGTTTCTGGGGCGAGCCAGGAGAGGGACGGCAGCGTCGATTCAGCTCCATCCACCCGGCTGTGACAGAGGCGCACAAACCTGGCGCTCCCAGAAAACCGAGGGGCAGGCTGAAACAGGAGCTCGGGACGTGGATTGGGTGAGGCTGACACGCGAGGGCCCCGGATTGGGTGAGGCTGACACGCGAGGGCCCCGGATTGGGTGAGGCTGACACGCGAGGGGCCCCGGATTGGGTGAGGCTGACACGCGAGGGCCCCGGATTGGGTGAGGCTGACACGCGAGGGCCCCGGATTGGGTGAGGCTGACAGGAAGGGTTATCCTCCAGCCCAGATAGGAAGGGGAAGCCTCCGTCAGGAGAAACCACATGCTGCTCACGGGAGGTTCTCCAACAGCACTCTGCATTCCTCCACGTTCTTCTCGCCTGCTCCGTATGTGTGCCCGACCGGGGCGCGTCGGGGTGTGGGCCTGTTGTGGAGTGCCTTCGTGCATACCAAGACGCCGCTGTTGAGGATGGATTACCTGCCGTCCGTTGGGCTTTCGCAAATGGCCTGTTTCCAGACAGCCGTCGAAGCGGATGCTGTCTCACGCTCCTGAGTACAGTGAGGGGAAGAAGCCCGCGTGTTCCGCTGCGACCAGCTGCCAGACGACAAACATGACTCAATGAGGACATTCATCACACGCTCCGGCCAGATATTCACACACGACAGGTAGAGCAACAGAACCGGAGGAGAGGACACACTGGCAGACGCGGAGGGGCCGGGGTGGTAAATGAGAAAGGGAGCATTGGATCAAAGTGGGGTCAAGCTGTGGGTGTGGGTTGGTTGGGGTCCAGCTTATCAGAGGGACAGACCGAGGTGTGTGTTTTATGGGGTCCGGCCAATCAGAGGGGCAGACTGGCTCATTTCGGACACCTATCTAATGCTGCCCTGCAGATGGCTCATGAATAACAGAGGGTAGGCTGGGAGAGAGAGAGAGAGAGAGAGAGAGAGAGAGAGAGAGAGAGAGAGAGAGAGAGAGAGAGAGAGAGAGAGAGAGAGAGAGAGAGATGAAGGTGGAGAAAGGGTGAGAGGGGGGGTTGGATAGAGACATGGAAAGGGAGGGAGGAGGAGGAAGGGAGAGAGAGAGAGAGGAGAGAGAGAGAGAGAGAGAGAGAGAGAGAGAGAGAGAGAGGGAAATGGGGGGAGGGAGGGAGAGAAGGAGGAAGAGGGCGAGGGAAGGGGATGTGTGCACACGCGCCCAGAAAATGTAGATTGTATTTTTGGGGAGAGAGAGAAACAAAGCGTGAGAGTGTGTGTGTGTGTGTGTGCCCATCCCAACAACTTCATCAGCACAGCAGCAGAAGGTATCTGTCATCTGTCAGAACTACATGACTTAACAAGGAGGCAACATAGCTACCGAAGACAAGCCTAGCGGGGGACGGAACACTGAGAGAAGCTTCACACCATGAGACCAGGGCCACAAAACAAAGCCTCGTCCCCATCCCATGGTATTCATCACCTGGCAACCAGCCAAACAGGCCTGCTTGAAGAGATAGCTCACGAAACTCTGGAGGGGTCTGAGGTGACTGTTGTCTGCCCGGGCCTCACCCCTTCTATCAGAAGGGGTGCACCACCCACCTCACCGTGCCGGCTCTCATGCGGAAACGGTGTCAATAACGTGGGGCTCAGCTGAGAGGAGGGCAACGTGTGGGCGTCCAACAGTGCTCTCCTCCAACCTCAGCGCAGCAGAGGAGGAGTGCCCTACTTTGGGCTCGTATCGTGCGGGTTAGCCCGTAGTTCCGTTGCTCTGTGTCGGCGTACGCGGAGCCTGCGGCAGAGAGACGGCGGACGGAAGCTTCCAGAAGTGCGACTTCCCTCAGCTTCGCGGAGGCGGAGCCCACAGCACAGCTGTTCGCGTCTGCTGCGGAAGGGGCTCCTCGTCATGGTAATGGGTGTTGAAGCCATCATGTTTGGAGCGCCAGGAGATAACCCCCTCACCCCCCCCCCCCCCCCCCCCTTCTCCTCAGCAGGCCTCAAACTGAATCACATCCTCCCATTTGAGGGGCTTTTATGAGCAATAAAGCTCCGTTTGAAATTGAAGAGGCTGATAACACTCTGAGAGATGGCATTATTCTGGTATGAATGGAGATGAGGCATGACGAACCACCTTAGAGATACCGGTGTCGAACTGGACGACGCTTCGCAGATACTGGACAAAGCTTCACAACCGCTACAGAGATAGCAGTGTTGCTACGTCCGAAGCTTCACAACAACCACGGAGATACCATCGTTGTTCTGCAAGCTTAACAACCCCTACAGAAACGCCAATTCCGTACAGAGATCCAGTGTAGCTAGGACTGCCTCATTGAGACAGAACAGCTTGCACCATAGACAGCATCCACTGACAGCCAACACTTTCACAGTCTGGTCGCCTGGACTTTTACACTTGGCTGTCTGAGTAGCGATTTTAGCACCCGATATGTCTGGCACAGCGCCAAATGTTGTTTCTTCCTTCTGGTTTTTAGGTTTGTTTACGTGCATGAGATGGAACCTCTCAGTGTTCTTCAGACTGAAAGACCTGTTCTGGGACCCTGAACATTATCTACTCAGAGCCCTCTGACAGGATCATTACTACATAGTGTCTCCACAGCCTGGCAGCCTGGCTCGTTCTGCTTGCATTCCAGAGTCCAGTCAAGATCAACTCTTGTTTTCCTGCAAGTTTCAATTTGAGAAAAATGCATCGAACCAGCGGTTTCAACAGCTCAATTCTCAGCAGCTAGACTCAATTCAGAAGGAAGACGTTGAGGGATTCGTGCTGAAATGGTGTGTGTTTCAGAACTCTGAGGATTTCGTATTTCAGTGAAATCATAAAAAAAGAAAAAAAATGCAATTTCAGTCTCAATCTGGAGCTTGTGTAGCTTTAACCATGAATCTGGGCTTCACTTTGCACCCTTTCCTCCACAGTCTATCCACAACTGAGCATCTGCTACAGGATTCACCCACATCTTCTGACGAGCGTGCCAACAACTTGCTCTGACTGCCACCGCAGGACAAGCCGTCATCGGCGTCTCTCTCATCAGCTTAACGTGTCACCCAACCCTTCCCCTTCCCCTGCCCTGCCCTGCGCTCTGATGGTGCCCAGGCGCTAGCACGTCAGCCCGCATCGACGCCGACCCTGTGATTGACGGAGGCCCATGAGGTAAACCTCAACTAGTGACCTTAACAAGCTCGGCAGCAAGTCACACAGAGACGCTAATCTTTCAGTCATGCCTCGCTGCAACCCGTTAATCTTGTTCTGGAAAGTGCAACTTTAGAAGCTTTCTTTTTCACTTTGAAGCCTTGGAAGCACAAAGGCATCTAGACAGTGCGTCCACTCAGACATACACACAGAGCGTACAGTTGTGAGGGGGTGTCGGGAGCATGGCTGAGGGGGAGGGGGAGGGGAGGAGGGGGGTATCTACAGTAGCAGAATTAAGACCAGTGAGACGGATTAAAAGAACAGTACAGGGGTGAAGGCAGTTCGTCGAGTGGACACGCGCCTGTGTGTCCATAGCACTGTGTTTCCACGGTGAGCTAGGTTGTCTGTATGACATACCGACTCTCCCCGCCATGGATATTTATGTTCCTTAACCTCACACGTTTGAATACCCCATCATCCCTCATCACACATCCGCCAAACTCATGCGGGCTCTCTGGTCCTCAGCTGCCAGCCACCAGGTTCTCCTCAGGCCTGATGATGGCCATAAATATACATTCTCACCTCGACTCTCGTCATAGCATGACTCATCGCTAATGGCAAACACAAGCTCAGGCACCAACAACAGCCGTCTGCCCAAATCCCTGAACAATCACAGCAGAGAAACAGAGAGGCCCCGGGGAGCAGAGAGTAAGCTGCAGCCGGATTAGACCCATCATCACGGGCCACGTTTTAACTCATTCGGAGCAGCTTCTTCTACGGATCGGTCTATTTTCAAAGTGTGGGTACCCTGGAGACACGTTGACCTGAAAAAGACAAACCTCTCTCCTCCCTTCTCCTTTCATCTCAGGAGTCACCCAATTGCAGGCTGGCATGCTAGCATGGGCCTGGTTCCACTAGTGTGCCCAACACTGCAGGCTAGCACGTTAGCATGAGCCTGGTTCTAACACTGTACCCAACACTGCAGGCTAGCACGTTAGCATGGGCCTGGTTCCAACACTGTACCCAACACTGCAGGCTAGCACATTAGCATGGGCCTGGTTCCACCATTGTGCCCAACACTGCAGGCTAGCATGTTAGCATGGGATTCGGTAGTGATATCTATTGTGTACACGTGTGTGTGTGTGTGTGTGTGTATTCTGAACCTTACCCCTCTGTATCCCCCTGCCAGACTACAGCATTGGAAATACCCGAGGCAGAGAACCTCCAATTGTGCCATATTAGTATGATACTTGTGTCTCAGTCTCTTGTACAAGGACTGTTATCCTTGTTACTATCTATTCAAATAACACATTTTCATATCTTCTATTGTTAATTTGTCACCTGTGTCCCTGTACTTTATACTTTTGTATTTGCCTGTTGTTGTTCTTGCGCTATTTCAATGCATTGTCAGATGCAATCTTGCAATGCATCATCAGAAGCAAATTCCTTGTATGGGAACATTTGCTTGGCAATACAACCGGATTCAGATTCTGCCGAATCTTTATGACTGTATGAAACCCTTTCTACTTCTGAGGAGGGATGGAGGAACAGACCTCCCAGCGCGCCAGAGCATTTTTGAGAACATCTAATGTAAATGTGAACGACAAACATCGACGGAGGGATGAAACAGGAGACACTTCGAGAGTGGATGTAAAATAAGTTATATAAGACAACAGTTATAGAGACAACAGAGGAATGAGGGAGAGAAAAAGGAAGATGACAGAGAGAGAGAGAGAGAGAGAGGGAGAGAGAGAGAGGGAGAGAGAGAGAGGGAGAGAGAGAGAGAGGGAGAGAGAGGGCAGAGAGAGATAAAGAGCAATAGAGAGAGAGAGAGAGAGAGCAATAGAGAGAGAGAGAGAGAGAGAGAGAGAGAGCAATAGAGAGAGGAAGAGTGAGAGAGTGAGAGAGAGAGAGAGAGAGAGAGAGAGAGAGAGAGAGAGGGTGGGGGGAGGAGAGATGCATTGGGAGAGACCCCTCTCTACATGCCTGTCTCTGGCAGGGATGCACACGGGCCACAGTGGGTGCTGAGGCCCAAACTGCAGTTCAGCCAGCCTGCGTGTGAGTGGCGTCCAGAGAGGGAGGCAGACGTCACAGCCATCTGCTCACCTTTTCTGACGGCGACTCCTGTCAGATCCTGGAAGCCAGCAATTACAAGGCAAAGCACCAAGCTGCCTCACGGATCCTCTGCATGCACTGCAGGTGAGGCATACAGAGAGGGCAGGGTGGAGGGGCGAGGCTGACACCCAAGGAAGGGGGGAGGGGGCCGGGGAGGAGGCTGAGGCTGGGGAGAGGAGCCAGACCTGAGGCTCTCTCTGCTGTGGCACACAGGGAGGGGGACGCTCTGAGTCATCGATTTGAGTGCTTTTTTCTGTTTTAGTCGCAGGGTATGTGTGTGGGGAGAAGGCCCCCTCGCACAATGCGCTCGCTGAAAGGCTACGGCTCCTTTTTTCCCTTCAACAGAGAAAGTCAGGGAGAAAGATGCAAGGGGGCTTGTTTAATGAGCCCACTTCAGAGAAGTTATTGTAGCTAGCCACCGCTGTGCTTTGGGATGAATAGAAAGAGGGAGAGAAAGAGGGGAAGGGAGAGAGATAAGTGGGATCGAGGGAGGGAGGGAAGGAGGGAGGGAGAGCCTTGTGCATTATTTACCACCGACTTGAGCATCACTACTGCCCAGTCAGATAAAGCTTCCTGCTGCAGGAAAATGGATTTTCTTCAGAGGAGCCTGGATGAGAAGTAGAGAAGGAGGGAGGAGGAAAGGAGAGAAAGAAAGGGAAAAAAGGGAGGAAAGAGCAGGGGGGACTTTCCCCCTGACAGTCTCTCTGCTATCTCCCAGGCCTCCTCTCCCCCCTCATCCCTCCCTCCACCTCTCTCCTCCGTGTCACACAGATAAGAAGAAGCTTCTTTACATCTGAGGCCCCCTCATGGATCAGTCACCTTTTCCTCTCGAAAGGTCGGATCCTGGCCCCGGTCTCCCCCCACTGGGCCTGCTGTATCCCTCGCTCTTTATCTCCAGCGCCCCGCCCCACCAGCTTGGGACAGAAGTGCATTCTGGGAGATAGGGTGTGGTTGGATGAAGAGACGACGAGCTTGTGAAAGATTTTCTGTGAGGCGGCCATCTGATAAGACACGAGGATCCAATAGTGGGTGGCGCCGAGCGGGGGAGACATCTTGAGCGATGGGGAGGATCGGCCCGGGCTATCTTGGCGACACACCTCAGCTCCCAGCAAGTGGAGTCTGAACAAGCAGCCGCCAGATCAGAAAGGGGGATAAACGCGCCACAGAACCTGGCAACCACCTGAGACTGCATGAAAAAGCCATTCTGTCACTGCGAACCACAAACACATGACAGAACTCTACCCCTACCGACACTCCCCTCATTCCTGCGCAGGTGTGCTCCACACTTGTCCCTGTTCCACACCGCTCTGCTCGGTCTCCTGTAAGCTGCTGTAGTGTAGGACGGCCCAGCTGACAACATTTCCTGCTCTGCTTCCTGGGTAATGAGTCATTCTCCCCTGGAGGAAAACAATCTGCTATTTTAAACTGCACCCTTCAGCTGCAGTTCCACCCCCCCCCCCCCCCCCCCCCCTATCCCCCCCCCCCCCCTAGCACCGCCTGGAAGATCCTAGTGGCTGTGAAATGAGAGCGGTTCTCACTGGTCAGGCTAATGGGCCAACGTGTGCGAAGAACACAGCCTCGCTCAGTGCTCGGATGACACGGTTCGGTTTGACTGCTGTGCTTGTGTGTGTGTGCGTCCAGGTATCCTGTGTGTGTGTGTGTGTGTGTTTGTGGGTGTGCGTCTAGGTGTCCTGTGTGTGTGTGTGTATGTGTGTGTGCCTCCTCTGTGTGTGCATGCTCATCCTATGATGTGGTCAATCTGAAGGTTTTCTCGAGTGATCAAAACCCACATGAGCTCCTCTCATGTAGCGAGCTTGGAGGCTGGGAGCAAGGGAGGCCATGAGGCTGGGAGGCTGAGAGGGTGGGGGCCTGGGAGGCTCCTTGAGACTGGGAGGCTCAGAGGGTGGGAGGCTTGGAGGCTGGGGGGCTGAGAAGCATTGGCGCTGGGCGACTTAGAGGTTAAGAGGGTGGGATGGTGGGAGGCCGGGGGGGCCGGGAGGCCGGGGGGGCCGGGAGGCCGGGGGGCTGCGTGTTGTGCTAACACAGCCTCTCTCCCTCCTCATCTCCGCAGACATTGTGTGACAGGAAGGATCTTCATTCTGCTGATCCTCTCACTCTCTCTTTCACACCCCCACACACACACACACACACATACACACACACACACACACACACACATACACTCCTCTCTCCTCCTTGTTAAAAGCTGGTTTCCAGAGGACCATCCAGGGAGGAGAAGGGAGCTGTCCTGTGGTGTTCTTAAGCTGTAGCAGACTAGCTCAGAGGCAGCACTAAAGTAGCTGCATGTTTATCATAGCATCTGCTCTCTCCGTGTGTGTGTGCGTGTGTGTGAGTATGGTTGTGTGTGTGTGAGTGAGTAAACAGCAGAGCATTGGCCTAGTCTAACAATAGAAGAGGTTTACTCTGCTATAGTATAGTATCTGTGTTGCTAAAAACCAGCAGATTCACAGTTTACACTGAATTATAAACCTTGTGGAACCTGCCAGAGGCCTAGCAATTTGAAATGTGCAACAGTACACTTGGAGACTGTATTGATTTTCATACCAAGCTCCAAATGGCCAACCTTTATGTACACTGAAGGCTTATTGGCTGGTTAGAAAGTTATGCAGTACAAACGGAAGACGGATTGGCTGGCTATGCAGCACTGCTGTGCATACTGAAAGACAATTGGATGGATATTATTTTTGGCATAACATACTGAAGGCTTATTGATTGGTTATATATCTCTGCTGTACGTGATGTGTTTGGGCATGGAGATAACCTAATGCTTTTAAGAGGGTAGCAAATTAATCGACTGTATGCTATCCTAAAACAATTAACTGTTACGTTAAGACTGATGTTAATGATTGACTTTTGACAAAACCACTTTTCCGTCTAACAAATAGCACACGTTTTGGTCCTTGTGAGATTATAATCAGCCACTAGCAACGTCTAAATGGAACAAGCTAGTTGTGATTGATTGCGTAGCCCTCTGGGTAGAGATAAGAGCGTAATGACTTGTTTGGGCAAGAACCTTGACCATATCTCCAATGACTTATTCAAGGGACATTTGAAAGGATTAGCATTAGCAGCGTTTTAATCATGGCTGGTGATACAATTACTCAGATATCTGAATAAAAAGTCAGAATTGGCTGCACTCAGCCCTATGTGCCAGTGTTTTAGAGGGAAAGTACAGACAGAGATACAGAGTATCTTTCAATGTAAGGGTTTATATTCCACTACTCATCTGCAGATAAAGATACACCCTGGCCGGGGAAGAGGCATCCTCGATCTTCTCTCTAAAGACAAGATGGCTGCCACAGGCACCCAGTCTAGAATTAGCCATCTCCTCTGCTTTGTCGCCTGTGTCCTTTAGTGCTCACCTTGCCAGGCATCGCAAGAAATTAAATCAAACACGATTGAACAGAGACAAGTTCGTCCACCTGGTTAAAAATGCAGCAGGCTGGTCCCCCCCGAGAGAGAGAGAGAGAGAGAGAGAGAGAGAGAGAGAGAGAGAGAGAGAGAGCCTCCCCGGGTGACTTCTCTCCCCAGACCACATGGTGCTCCAGTGGGCCGGAGGGTGAACACACACCCTGGCTCCTCTCACACAGCCTCAGAGAGCTGCAGAGGAGGGCAAACATGTCAGTCCTTTGGCACAGCCAGGGGCAGTGAAGGAGACCAGGGGGGGGAGTGGAGTGGAGGAACTAAAAGAACCAGAGGGGACCAGGGTGAACTGGTTAGGAGGACATGGGAGACGGAGGGGAAGACAGGGGGGACCAGGGGTTGGGATGTTGGGCTGTTTCCTCACTCATGGATGCCTTCTCTGTTCTCAAGTGGAAGCCCTGGCTACAATCTTCACGTATGGCGCTGAAATGTTTAGTTTTTTCACGTCTTTATAGACAGACAGGAAGGCAGGAAGAGAGCAGTTGTTGGAGGAAAGCAGAGAGAGAGAGAGAGAGAGCGAGAGAGAGAGAGAGAGAGAGAGAGAGCGAGAGAGAGAGAGCGAGAGAGAGAGAGAGAGAGAGAGAGAGAGAGAGAGAGAGAGAGAGAGAGAGAGAGAGAGAGAGAGAGAGAGAGAGAGAGAGAGGGAATAAGAAAAGGAAATGCTTCCGCTGAGCTACAGACCAGAATTAAGTAGACTGGAATTGCCTCAATCAGAATGCTAAATAGCCCATGCTCGTTATTTATAGATTAAGATTAATGTAGAGGCTGGCTGAACACATACAGAACACACACACGCACATACGAATGTGTGTGTGGCCACTCACACTTGAGTTGAAGGGCCGACATTTATTGTCACAGAAAAGCACAACCACAAACCGCTCACTCACACACCCACTCTCTCCCTTCCACACACACACACCTACACACCTACACACACATTATGTATGTTATGATAGTTTACGGAAGAGATACAATGGCCAGAGGTTGTCATGTGGAAAAGCTCAAGCTTGCCCCCTAGTGGTTCTCCCGGTCCCTGGTGGTACCAAACCAACCACAAAATGGTTCCTTCTTCACAGGGGGCTGGTACAGCTCAGTGATAGCCTTTTACTTGTTTTAATACCTCCCAGTGTTCCCGCCCTGCCTATAACAATGGAGCCTCTAAACCATGTGTTGTCTTTCGGCAGGCTAATACCAATTAACTTAAACCGCTGGATAATTAGGGATGGCACACTTTCCTGCATCTCCAGGATCAGCGTGGTGGATCCCCGCCTGAGTCTCTCTGCAGTACATCTGTAGATCGCTGTGAGTGTGCTCTGTGTCAGAGAATCGGGCTGTAACTAGTCTAAAAACAGCCCAGTCTTCTGGGATCCGAGGGAGATGAATTCTGTGTGTGCGTGCGCAAGTGTGTGTGTTGATGTGTGTGTGTGTGTGTGTGTGTGGTAGAAAACTGGAAGGCTAGCTCCGAGGGTATCCAAAGCTCATTAAATGGTCATCTCTGAATACTTCAGAGATGGGACTGTGTTTGCTGCCTTCGTATGCCAGATGTCTAGTCATAACACACACAGATAGACATGAAAACAGTCCGGGATAAAACACCCAAGTATAAAATAATGGCATATGTGTTACGAAGCATAACTAGACTACTTGAGACATGCTGAGGTGCTCGTGATCAAAGTAGAATACATACAGAGATTAAAGGGAGCGAAAGGACATTTCTTAGATGACGAATACAAAAAACACGATTCATCAACTCGATATTCAGCCCTGATGTAACGGTACTTCATTTCGTTTGGGTGCTGCAGATTGCGTGTAGCATGCTGCGTCTCCACACACACACACACACACGCACACACACACACACACACACACAACGCCACGAGGCAAGCCAAAAAGACAAACCACAGGAGAATATCACGGCTCAGCACAATATCACTTTGAAGTAAATTCAACTGCAAAGAAAGACAAGAAGGATAACAGACAACTCTCTCTCTCCAGAACAACCAGACAGGTTTATTGCTCAAAATATGAACACTTGTAGACGCACCAACCAACCCTGTACACCTCAGATGTTATTACAGTAATGCCAATGTAAGATGATAGGTAATTGAAGCCAATATCTATCAACAAAATAGCTGCTGGTGTGACAGGTCATGAGACAAGTGGCAGGGGGTTAATTCTGGGTGGATGTTTATCCACCTAGGGACCCGTCAATGTGCTGTGACAAATACCCCTTTATCGAGTCTAGAAATTACACATTCATTCCTAATGACAGGTTCAATCGTGTTAGATAGCAGTATTTAACACAGGGTGTTACTGTTACTGGAAAGCAATATGTATGCCAAATCTGTCATAGCTGTAACTTCAATCAATACAATCACTTGATCCTGGGGCACAACCCAGTAATCAAAGCCTTAGGTAGAAAAACGTCAGAACAACACTGACATTTGGTAACTGAGCTATAAGTATAACGTCAGGGACATTTGCAAGTCATTGTGTTGGCCAGTGTACAGACCAGGGTGGTGTGTAAGGGTTCATAAACACGTCATCCGTCCTGTACTAAGGACACAAGAAAGGAAAAGACACAAGAAAATAACCGATGTGTTGATTCTACATCGGAAAGCAAAGTCAGGCAAGTGGACAAGGCCTAATGGGGGATGCAGGAGATCCTGTCCATGCTCACTGTGAAGCCTTCTCTTGTCTAGCCCTCTCGGTCTGATGTCATTAGTCACGGCAAAACTGTGCAGACAAACCTCCTGATATTTAGACCCATTATCCAAATGTTTTTGCCTCCCCTGGTGGAACAAATAGGTTTTCTTAACCACGACTCACAAGCTAGCTGAGTGTAAGGAAACGAGTAGGTAAGCCAGCAAATCAATTTGGCTTGATGGTATTTTGATGGGGGTTTTTATACAGTCTGAGTTGCAGTTACCAGCAGATGCCAATGAGGCATGCGTACAGCATCTCAGAGAGAAGTACTTGGATCCAGTCCCATGTCAGGGAAGACCCACTCCTGACTGGAGGTCTCCCTGCCTGGCTAGGGCTCTCTCCTCGGTGGGACACAGGAGGATCAGCTCTGACCAGCTGAAGTAGCCCGTTACACGCGGTCACTATCAAACCACTCCACGGCACAAGCAAAACTCAAGCAAAACCACAAAGCTATCGCATTATTGGAGGGAAAATAAGAGACTTTAGGGATTATCAGGCTTTTTTTCGACTGAATATCCAAACGTGAGGCGGGGATGAATAAACATTTGCGGAAAATCCTCTTGTATTTGTGGATATACTGTCAAGTCTGGTGAAAACCTGTTTTTCTCCCCCCGTTGTGTGTTGTTGTGTGTGTGTTTGACAAGGGATTAAGCCCTTTGAAAGGCATGCCTGATGGATGTTCACTGTTATGGACCAGGTAGACCTTATTGCAAAGGAGAGAGGGAGAACAGGAGGGAGAGAGAGAAAGATAGAGAGACACAAGGGGATAAGAGTGACACAGCAGACTGACACAGTGAGACAGAATGTGACAGACGGCAGCCACACTGAGACAGAGAGAGAGAGAGAGAGAGAGAGAGAGAGAGATAATGAGAGAGGAAGAGGAAGAGAGAGAAAGAGAGAGGAAGAGAGAGACAGAGACATATTAGGAAGAGAGAGAGTGGGATGAAAAGATAGATAGAAAGAGATAGAGAGAAGAAGAGAGAGAGTTAGAGAGAGACAGAGTTAGAGAGAGGGAGGGAGGGAGATAGAGAAAGATCGGAAGAGAGAGACAGAGAAAACGGGGAAGACAGATATAGGGCGGTAGAGACAGCACATCGCTAGTGTTCTGAAAATGAAAAACAAACAGTAGTGTGTCTAGCCTAAGTGAATGACTGATTCCACCTCTTCATCTGTGTAAATGTCAACTAAGATCCTCCACACTGCAAAACACAGCTCCTCTACCACCCCAGTTTCCACAATACCGAGATAGAATCCACTCCTCCGCAGACGATTTACACTTAAATCAACACTTTGAAGAAGGCCGTTTTGGCAGCTATAGTTGTATCCACTTCACAGAGCATGTAAGAATTAGGAAAGAGACCATCTGGCCGGCCAGGCAGCCCTAGACCGGGATAGAAAAAGACTAAGGGCCAAGCATGCATAGATAAGATATCTCCCTCTTCACAGTGGTGGATAGCCTGTAGAGATAAGATGACATCACTCAGCCCTACCATCCTGTCAACACCTACCAGCTCTGACAGAAGACACAGTGAGCGGGGAGACCAGACGGGAGACAGGCTACTTCTTGAGGTTCTCTCCGGAGTAGGCTGGAGACCCCTCGAAAGGAGGTCAGAAGGTTCCTTCTAACTTGAGATCGACTGCTTTTCATCACGTGGTCCAGAGGGAGAGAGGGTTATCTTATTGTCTGAATGCCAAACAGCTGAACTCCCAGAACGCTCTTTATCTCCTCCACTGAAGCTGAAGGGATTCCTCTGAAGTCAATGCTCCAAGCAATATTCTTATATATATATATATATATTCAAAATGAGATACGTATGCAGTTTGATGAATAATTTGTCTGAATGGAGCTGAATTCCCCCGCTCTTGACTTTCTATGACTGTGTTCTTGTCTCTCTGGTCTGAGTCCGAACTCGGATCCACCTCAGCCCATATCTGACCAATGAAAATGGAGAGTGCTGGGCACCTCACACACTCTTGCTCTCCAGGACTGGTTCCCATCTGGGGGGGGGGGGGGGGCGTTGGAGCAGCCCGACTCACGCCTGCGGCTGCTACCTTCCGCCGTGTGGCTCAGAGACCCCATCGTGAGCCGAGGGGCAACCCGAACATGTCGCTAGACACAACATGTGTTGTTCAGAACTCAGCCTTGTCTGTCAGCAGTTGCCTATCTCTAACGAACCCTGACTTGAATCAACACGTCAGACGTGTTCATTTGGCATGTTTCCGTCGACGTCTTTGCGTCCTGCCCTGTACAGGAGTTCGTTGATGCCTTCCTGTATTTGATCAACGACAATCTTCTCCTCCACCTTCTCTGAGCAGTGTTATCCATCCACTGTGTGGACGAACGTCTACAGCAAACACACAATGTAGCTGCAGCCCAATGAAGCCGCATGCCCGTCTTGGGGACACAGTTCAAATTGACTGCAGTTTTTGAAAAATGGTTTTGAAATCTCCTCCTGAGAGGCGAGAGTGATGAAATATACATGGGGCTGCTGGATGGGGAGAGAGGTTTTGTTTGAACACGGCTAGACACAGGCATGTTTCTTGTGTTGCTCTGACAGAGCCAGCAGAATGGATGGCTTCCAGGTATGCAGGGGTGCTGGCCAGCAGTCACTGTGCCCTGGTGTCCGTCGATGGTCCAGGTTGATCACAGTACCCTGATCTAGGTCGATGTGACTTCTGGAGAGCTGGCAGGGAGGAAATACTTCAAACATCCTATACATATATGTATGTATATATATATGTATATATATATATATATACATATATGTATGTATATATATATATATATGATATGTGTGTGTATAATATATGTGTGTATAATATATGTATATAATGTATATACTGTATATATATATATATATTATACTTCTTCATACTATATACAGGACATATGAATTGTACTGTTATATATAGTTAGTTATATGTTGGACCCTTCCTGGTCTCCTCAGACTCCCCCGAGCCCTGGCACCTGCCACAGAAAGCCTGGAAAAGACCAGCCTTGATGGTACAAAGAGTGAGACTGCGAACGACCTCGCTAATGAATCCATTCTATTCTAACTGCCGCTGTCTCACCGAAGTCTGTTTCCTTTGCCTCTCGCTCGCTGTCCCGCACGTTATTTCTCTGTCTCTCTCTCTCTCTCTCTCTCTCTCTCTCGCTGTGTCACACTCTATTTCTCTCTCGCAAACATCCTTTTTTTCTCTCCTTTGTGCGTCTGATATTTTTAGACCAGGTTTATTCTCACCGCATTTTAATTTGGTCTGGCATTCTCGAAATTGCAAAGTGAGATTAAAGGAATAGGCCCTATGTTAATATCTCTTTGAAGATGGAGTCCAATTGGCAACAGATTCTTCGGGACTTACTGATCCTGTATTGAACGCAGCGTTGGAGAGATACTGCAAAGTCAGCTTAGCAACATTGCGCTCCCTCCAGTCTAAGGTTGAATAAGACTTGCATCTCACTCCCTCTCTCTCTCTCTCTCTCTCTCTCTCTCTCTCTCTCTCTCTCTCTCTCTCACATTCTCTTCTTCAACCTCTGTCTCCCAATGGGAAGGCCTTTTGATCTGTTTGTTTATGACTGTAGGGCTGGAGTTGTGTGTTTAACCCATGCCCTGTGTGATTGTGTCTGACCGAGCTGGATTCGTTGTCATTCTCTGTGTGTCTGGACTCTCGTGGTGCATCATGTCTTTGATTGGCTGACTGGCTGTGTACCATCCAATCCGAGAAGGATAACAGAACAGGCACACCTTGTCTGGAACTCTCTGATTCAGCTCAGACCTTGTCTGAGAGAGCATCAGAGACATACACAGAAAGAACTCTCTCACTGTCATGAATTCCATGTTCTCCTGTTCACAACGTCTGTCTGACGACGCGCAATCCATGTTGTAAACAATATTGGCAGCAGCTTTTCTTCGATTTACTCTTCTGACACCGAAAATCGTTGTTTTCCTTTCATCTCGTTTCTCTCTCTCTCTCTCTCTCTCTGTATCTCACATTTCCCATCCACACTGAAGTGGTATGTTGGTGTGCCACTAGATACGTTGCCGTGTTAATCTGCTGCACCGCCGATAAGGAGTTTTATATGTGCACATGAAATATGTGCCCACCTGGAATGTTTTGGTGGAGGGGGGGGACGGGGGGGGGGCGGTCACACCCACTTTACTGAGGTACTGCTCTCTCAGGCTAATACCTCCTCACTCAGCTGGCAACACATCACGGCCATGTTTCAAACACAAGAGAAGGACTCCCGTGAACAGAGCTCTTTCAAGTGGAAGTCTCATTAGCTCAACATTGAACATTGTCCCCACACACATACGTACAGACAAAGAAAAAGACAGAGAGAGAGGGAGGGAGGGAGGGAGGGAGGGAGGGAGGGAGGGAGGGAGGGAGGGAGGGAGGGAGGGAGGGAGGGAGGGAGGGAGGGAAAGAGAGAGAGAGGGAGACAGAGAGAGGGAGACAGTGAGAGACGCTCCTTGATTTTTCAAGCATCCTCGAAGGAGCTTTGGCATTAAAGTGAGACCCTCTCCATAAGCCTCGCCCCAATCAGCTCCCCCCCCCCCTCCAGCCCCGGCCTCCTCCATCTCGTCTGAGAGCCGTCGCCTCACCACCGCCACGCTGGGACTGGAACACAGAGTTAATTACTCTCATCTTGACCCGCCCGTAAAACGAGACGCAGTCTCTCTTATCAGCCAGGAGCGAATGAGCTCGCAGACCCTTTACAGGCTTTAATTAGTCGTAAACGGAGCCAATTCGCAGCTAAGTGACCAATGAGTCGATACGATAATATGCCTCAACTTTGTGTTGCTCTGTTCCCATTCTGCTGAAGGAGAGAGGAGGTGTGGTGTTGTGCATGGTGATTGGCAGATGAATGGGCTCGGGGGGTCCTGTCCACTTAGCTACAGCACTCACGTTTCCGGCGGAGGTCACAGATAAACAGGCCCAATACCGGACACCAAGACTTCACCTCTACTGAAGTGAAGGGGGAATGTTTCAGGATTACAGTTTCAATGTCAGGGTTGTAACAAAGACCATTTTTCAGTGTCAAGATTGCGTCAGTAGAGATACTCAGTAGAAATGGGGAGTCAGGTGGCTGAGCGGTGAGGGAGTCGGGCTAGTAATCTGAAGGTCGCCAGTTCGATTCCCCGGCCGTGCCAAATGACGTTGTGTCCTTGGGCAAGGCACTTCACCCTACTTGCCTCGGGGGGAATGACCCTGTACTTACTGTAAGTCGCTCTGGATAAGAGCGTCTGCTAAATGACTAAATGTAAATGCAGTCAGGAGGAATATAGCTGGTAAAGATAGTCAGTAGAAATAGTTACCAGAGAGGTCATCAAGATGTAACAGAGAGGTCGGGCACATTTTTGAATGAAAAATCTCCTATATTTAGCTACATATATTTCCCATCTCTGACACCAAACAGATGTCACACTACCCTTTCCTCCAAATCCCTCAAGTCTCCTACAGAATTGATTCACACTTTGTGGCGTTCCCTGAAACATCTCCTAACTGGATGTTCTTCTGGAGGTTTCATCAGAAAGTTGTTCCAGAGGTGCTCAGGATAAGATGAGTCACCCCTGCCTGTCCACTCACTGGCTGCCAAGGTTCCAGGCTGAGGCTCCATCATGGGAGTGTGCCGGATGGTGCTAATGGTTGTTTATGCTGTGTGATGGAGAGTGATATCCATCTAATACAGATGCACATGGCTATTACAGAGTCTGGGTCCTCCACAGCACAGGAAAGGATCAACAGAAATCAATGGATGGAAACTTAAAAGGTGTTACCTTATGAGTTCGGAGGCAGATTCTTACCATCAGCCAACCGAGATCCATTCCAAGTGCTGTACAGTATTTAATAACCATTTATTATACATTATGCAATTGAAGTCACGCCTAAACTAAACTGCACCGTTCTAATGGAGCAGAATTACAGTCAGCTGTGAGTTTAGTGAACGAGCGGATGCTTTCAAAGCTGATGTGTTGTGTAGATTGCGGCAGGAGAAGACCGAGGCTTGACTGGGCATTTTCCGTTCTAGGTCCTCGTCCACTCTCCTGGGTCCTCGTCCACTCTCCTGGGTCCTCGTCCACGCTCCTGGGTCCTCATCCACTGTCCTGGGTCCTCATCCACTCTCCTGGGTCCTCGTCCACGCTCCTGGGTCGTCATCCACTGTCCTGGGTCCTCGTCCACTCTCCTAGGTCCTTGTCCACTGTCTTAGGTCCTCATCCACTCTATTAGCTCCTCAACCACTCTATTAGCTCCTCAACCACTTTCCAATATTCTCTTCCATGTTCCTATAGCTCCTGAGTGAGTCAGCTTTCAGCACAGAGTGGGATAGTTTATGTGTTTGAGTGTTGTGTGTGTGTGTGTGTTGTGACACCCCCAGTGATGGAGGAGGCGTAGAGATCAAGGGGTGGAACCTGGGGAAGGTAATCAACGGTAACTACTTCCACCTGCTAACCCTTGCCTCATGGCCGGCGCCCACCTGCAACCAGTCGGGGGCCTAATTGGACGGCCTACAAAAGCCCACAGATTGTGCCACAGGAGGTGATAGAGGTTTTGTAGGAGTCCTGGCAGTAAGGAGTTAGAGTGGCCCTCTTCTTCACAGACTCCCCCGAACCGGGAAGCAAATTTTGGGGGTTTGTTTTTCCCTGGTAGCTTCCCAAGTTTTTGTGTTATAATAAAATGCATTTTTGTTCCATCTGCAAACCTGCCTCCTGGAATATCTGTTGACATTGTGTGTGTGTGTGTGTGTGTGTGAGGTTCTCCCCCGGCTCATGTGTCTCTGTAGTGGAGGATCCTTCGTTGCCAAGCTTTTAGATGCTTGGTGGGAATCACTTCACAGTCAGGAACCAAACACAGTATGCTAATACTCTCCCTGGGAGAAACCCCAGCCTGTCAATTACACACAGCACCTCTGAAGGACTGAGACACAGCACATTTTCCACAAGACAAAGCAGAGTCAACACGGACAGATCCAAACAAAAGCTTGGATGTCTACAAAGTCACGTCAATAACATTAACATTTGTTTGTTCCAAATCACAACACGGAGCGTGACATTAATTAAAATTCCATTTCAATTTCAATTGCAATTAAATTAGACAGTTGTGAATGGTGTGTATCAGTCGCGTATTAGCTTGGTGCGTGCATTCGGGTTTTCTTCAGTCGTAATTAACAACCTGGTATGTTTCTGCTGGCAGCAACACCAGGCCTGTTCCATGAAGTGAGTTAACCGAATAAGCCAGGCTTATGTCGGTTTCTTTCCCAGACATAAGCCTGGCTTATTCGGTAAACTCGCTTTATGGAACAGGCCCCTGATAGCTGACAGAGCCCTGTGGACAGCACCTTCCAGGGATGCTAGTAAATATAATGCAGCAGTGCAGCACCATAGTTAGGTTGATAATCTAAATATGGCTCCAGAGGTTTGCAGGAGACATACCAATAGAATACCAATGTACCAGAAAATAAAGTCATTTTCAATTACATCATTTTACCTGACATTTGGACCCTCTGTGAGGTTTGTTTACAGGGAGGAGTTGGAGTCTTGGCAGGGGTGTCCTACCTACTGATGTTAATTGCTGCGGTGATTGGGTTGACTGGAAAAACGCACAGACAAGAGAAAACAAATTTGGATTCTGATTAGGGCTTGTGGAACTGGGCCATTTCCTTTGCATTTCGCTCATTAGATCAACTCAGCTTATTGTGATCTCAGATGCCCACGAAGAGCGTCAAAAGAATCCAAGTAGCATTTAAATGAATGTCCCACCCATCAGACAATTATCTCTCTCTCTCTCTCCCTCTTTCTCCCTCTCTCTCTGTCTCTCTCTCACACACACACACACGCACACACAATGGCTTAACATGCTCACGTCATGGAATGGAATCTTACATTAAGAGTATTCTATCAGTCTGTTGCTACACTTCTTCCTTCTCCTCTCCTCTGCCTTTCACTCGCCTCCCCCTCCCCCTCCCCCTCCCAGATTACAGATATCATTGTAATGGACGTCTGGCAGGGTAGCTGTGGTCACATTTAATTCTCTGTGTCCTGATATCTATACAAGATAATCAGCATTTACACCTGGGAGAGAGAGAGAGAGAGAGAGAGAGAGAGAGAGAGGAGAGAGAGAGAGAGAGAGAGAGAGAGAGAGAGAGAGAGAGAGAGAGAGAGAGAGAGAGAGAGAGAGCTGTGAGTGTGTGGGAAAGAGCGAGACACACGCACACACCGGTCGTACATCCACCGCAGGGACAAAGGGAGACTGACGACAGAGAGCACTTGTCAGATTAGCATTTTAATAAGAGTAACCTACTTTAGGCTGTTCCAATAGCACAGAAAAGACCTAATTCACTTGGACATGTCTGAACGCAGGCCCCCTGAACACAGTGTGTCTGAACACAGTGTGTCTGGACACAGCCCCGGAGACTGTTTAAGGTTATCTCCCACTGGAGTTTACCTGAATACCTGAATTTCCTTTGAGATTAATAAGGTGAATTGCATTGAATCGCAGCTGTATTTTACCATTCATGATTCGTTCACAGAAGGATGAATGTCATTGGTATGTATGATGTTAAAGATATAGTGATAGTCCACCCTGCCAACCCCCCCCCCCCCTCCCCCTTGCTATTATCTTCCATCCCTATAACATGTTGGCGCATATGCAATGAGTTCTGTTTGATTTCATCTTTATACTTTCAAGCCCCTTGGATCACTGTGAATCCTGCCAAACATAGTTATTTCAGCAAACCTGGAGTCGGTGGCTAAGGGAATTGGTGTTTGAAAGATATCGCTTCTATAGTTTGCTGTTTAGCTCTTGCAGAATGGGCTTTACTGCTATTTCACCAGAGCTCAGGGACTCAAGGTCTGAAATGCTACTGCCTTTGAAGACCTCCCCCCTATACATATTTCAGCAGAGAACTATACCTAGTTGCGTCACTCACAAACACAGCACTGGTCCAGTGCAGTCCTCATTCCACCTGAATGTCCTGTCAATCGATCAATCGATCAGTTAAATAACATTTACAGAAATGGGAAGCTTATGAATGGGGATCTGTGGTATAGGAACTGCCATTTGAGCAAACCATAAATTCTTCCTGAAGTCATCCTTAAAAGTTTAAAAGGCAATAAACAATAGAAAAGCAGGTTTACATTTACATTTATTCATTTAGCAGACGCTTTTATCCAAAGCGACTTCCAAGAGAGAGCTTTACAAAGTGCATAGGTCACTGATAACAACAAGATAGCCCCAAAAACATTCCGGGTAGCCAAAACATGAAGCACATATTGTGAACAACCAAAACAAATGCCAAAGGGAAGAACCACAAGAGCATGTAGTTAAACAAGTTACAATTAAACAACATGAATCGCTATAAGTGCAAGTGTACCTGTAGAAAAGCAAGCAACAGTAAAAAATATTTCAACAATTTAAATCAGTTACCACTAACCAACAAGAGCAGCAAGGCTCTAAGGTTTGAACAACTGATACTTTTCGAAGTATCTAAGCCTCTTCTACGTGGAGCCCAGAAATGCTGGAAGAGATTCTCCTTATAAATGTAATTCTCATCTGCCTGATTTGTCACAAACAAATATTATAGCCAGATTAAAACTGAGGGAGACAGATCTGAGGGCTCCAGAGAGTACAGCATTTCTCCCACAAATACTAATGAGATAAACATTGCCAAAAATAGCCATGAATATCTATCACTCCAAAAAGCTTCAATTCTTCCTTTAAATCCCCTTTGTGTCAGATCCAGGCGGATCACTTTGCAGCAGATCACTTCCCTGCCAGCATCAACCCACGGCTCCCAGCGATGTCTCCGGATGTGTCAGCAAACAGAAAAACGGGTCAAAACAAGGACGTCCGCACCTATCTGACTGCCAGTGCTCTTTTATTGGAACATGTGTCCATGTTTCTCTACGGTAGCATTCTACAACGTCATCCTCAGATTCACGAATCGACGCTTGTTGATTGAAAATGAGAGTGAAATGACTGAGCGAATGTCTCCTCTCTACCCTGACAAAGCAGGTCTTTCTAACAGAGCAGGGCTATAACAGAGCAGGTCTATAACAGAGCAGGTCTTTCTAACAGAGCAGGTCTCTAAAACAGCAGGTCTATCTTACAGAGCAGGTCTCTGAGAGAGCAGGCCTCTCTAACAGAGCAGGTCTCTGACAGAGCAGGTCTCTCTAACAGAGCAGTTCTCTGACAGAGCAGGTCTCTCTAACAGAGCAGGTCTCTGACAGAGCAGTTCTCTCTAACAGAGCAGGTCTTTCTAACAGAGCAGGTCTCTAAAACTGCAGGTCTCTCTAACAGAGCAGGTCTCTCTAACAGAGCAGGTGTCTGACAGAGCAGGTCTCTGGAAGAGCAGGTCGGGGTTATGAGCCTGACTAAAGCTCCATTCAGTAGTCTAAATTAAGAGCAGCTTCTGCTGTGTCTAATGAACAATTTACCAGGTCACTCTCTCCATTGGTATAATAAGCGTCACGAACGTAGCACTGTGCCCACCCTGTCGTTTACACAGACCAGTCACCCAGTCACATAGGGAACCAGACCTGACCACGCAGGGTCCATCAGCTAGCCAGCTTCCGGGCCATCCCTGCTGGATGGCGTGCTCCCCGCCACAGGCAAGCCTGGAGAGTTGCGGTTGGATGTGAGAGGACTCCCAGCAGATGGGCCTGTGTGTGGTTGTTGATGAAGAACGTGTTTTGTCCGTCTCCTCATAAACGGAGTGACTAAGTTCAGTTGAGTTGGATTTTAATAAGTATTATCAGTCTGCAGATTGGGAGAGAAAACCAGATCTCTGACAATAAATGACAACACAACACCAGGCTTAGGTCTCAACCATGTCTCTCTCCGCTCTGAAGACCGAAGGACCATCTTTTATAGGGCACAAGAATGTAAACATAGATAGTGACAGTCAGGCAGTAATGACGTTACAACAGTCTCAGAGAAAGAGATTCACAGCTCCCAACACATGACAACTCTCAGACTAGAGAGATCATAGTTGTAGCTCTACTTGTAGTCATGACAAGGGACGTTTAGCCAGTACTTTCTCCTGACCCCAAACATAAATTAACCCTGACACAGACACAATCTACTCTTATTAATTACAAGCTTACATGAGAACATACTAACTAGTATCCAATGACTAGTTCTATTGATTAGTGAATAATGTAAGCACACAGGAAATCCACATTTCTTCCACATTGTTCCCCGCGGGCGGGAGGGAGGGAGGGAGTAGGTGAGTGAGGGAGGGAGGGGCTGGGGCAGATCTCCTTGCATCATGACCGGCGTGTGAACAGCTCTGAGTACGTCCATATTGAGGAGGCCGTCCTTCCGTGAGCGCACGCCGGCACGGCGATGCCGGGTTGGCGTGGCGATGCAGCTGTGCGCATGTTCCGGGGTCGTGATCCGCTCCACCGTGCGTGGGCTCCTCTGACAGATTACGATACCGTTTACGGCGGAGAGGATCTTTTAAGCACATAAATAAACCCCCCCCCCCCCCTCTCTCCCCCTCCCTCCCCGTGATTGCGTAACACCATTTCAGCTCGGTGCTTGAAGGGATATTGTCGCCCCCCCCCCCCTCCCCTCCTCCTCATCTCCGTTCCTCCCACCACCCCTGCTGACGAAAGAGTCAAGTCTTATTTATATTTCCTACCATCGACAAACCTCAGTTTGTCATTGGCGGGTCTCCGCTTCCCGTGTCATGCCTACAGCGGGGGGGTGATAATCCAGAGAGGATTGGGCCCCGTAATCTAAAAGTCTTCCATATTCCATTTCCACCGCCTCAGTTTTTGTGTATATCCGCAACAACAAATCTCATTGTCTTTCGTTTATCCATTTCGTTTCTCTGTCTACTGTGATGAGTGCTGAAGGGGCGACCTGTGTGACTGGCTCCAAGGGTATATGAGGCTGGATACAGTTGTCTGTGTGTGTGTGTGTGTGTGTGTGTGTGTGTGTGTGTGTGTGTGTGTGTGTGTGTGTGTGTGTGTGTGTGTGTGTGTGTGTGTGTGGGTGGGTGTGTGTGTGTGTGTGTGGATGTGTGTGTGTGTGTGTGTGTGGTGTTAGTAAACAGAAACAGAGCCCAACATGAGGGCTAGCTAATTACATATCCCTTAGAGGATTGTGCTTATCACGATGCATTAGTAGTTAGGCCTCTACAGTGGCTCCATCAGTGAGGAAATCTTGCTAACATACAATACACCATGGTAACCTGCGTTTGTTGCCTCTCTGAATAAATGTTTTTCTGCTGTTCTCCTGTAGGGGAGTCATTTGAAGAATACATTTTACAGACAGCTGTAACCTTTTTATTGGTTCTAGTTATCTAGACCTAGAGTTATCTAGGTGTAATATTTCTAGCGGGAACCGGGTCCTGTGTCTTGGCTGGTGCATCGACTAAACCAGTAGCACACCTGTACCATGGTGTTGACAGCACCTGGTCCAAAGAGAATCACCGGAGAGAGCTGCTTTCTATTGGCTGGCTACCAGTGACGACCAATCCACTTTAGCCCTGCTGACTCGTCTGAGAAAGCTCAATTAGCGCTGCATCGCTAGAACATGCTCGACGCAATCCTCAGTGTCCTACCTGGGCAGGATTGATTCCACTGGGAATGTTGGTGAATTCACAACCTGGGATGTTTTTATCACCACGCTTATCCCGCCCTGGCACAGATCTCACATTCACACTTCTATGGGGCATGAAATTGCACATCAACATTTATTGACGTCTTCCAGCGGAAAGAAGCGAGAAATGTGACCAAGGTGATAATTCTGTCTGTCTGTGTCAGTGTCTCTCCCTGTCTCTCGCTCCCTCTCTCTCTCTCTCTCTTTCTCTCTCTCTCTCGCACTCCCTGTCTCTCTCTCCCTCTCTCTCTCTCTCTGTCTCTCTCTTTCTCTCTCTCTCTCTCTCGCTCTCTCCGACCCACCCATCCAAATACAAGCCGAAATCCATTTCCAATTCCCTTTCAGAATACAGAAGATGCAACGTCTCATTTCAAATTAATATCATGATGTTTGATCATACCTGATGAAGCTATGCAAATCAAGGTTGTGGTTCATATCCACGTTCCATTTCTACACAAACAGTATTGCTGACCCCGTTGCCATCAAATCCAACGACCAGCCCTCTGAGAATCTAAGAATGACCAAAAACGGCAGAAATCCTTGTCATTCCTTTGCAAAACGATAACTGACTTTACGAATGGACTAAACCCTTATTGTGTGATTGGAAGCTGCTCAAAAGGAAGCATTATGATCCTTATAATGGTGTTACCCATTCATTTGGGCTAGGTTGGCTTTGCCTGGAAATTCACAGGAAGACGCTAACCTTTCAGAGCAGTAGCTTGGTGAAGCAGGTGTTTGATCATATGCAGTCGAAATGGCACCCTCCTGGTTTTGACAGTTTAAACACAGCACATGGCAGGCTAATTGAAGTATCAGTATGCATCAACGACCAGGGCCTTTGAGGCATTCACATTACCACTGCAAAAGCGACTGGTACAGCATTTGACATGTGGTGTGTCAAAAAGATAAAAGTGTAAAAGGGAGCTCGGTAGGTGATGAAGATATGTCAGACGCAGTTCTGCAAATCCGTGTGTGTGTGTGTGTGCGTGTGTGCATCTATATATGTGTGTGTGTGTGTGTGTGGAGGGAGGGGGGCTAAGGGGAGGAACATTTAATTAGCTGTGACATATTCTCGATAGAAATCACATATGTCTGCATGTAAACACCCGCCATCTGTAATATCAGTATCAGGGATGGAATTAGACAACATCTGAACGCGTCCTGTCAAGTCTGCATCTACAGATTTCATGTGAGATTTCCTTACTGCTGGAGACAGGCTGGGACTATACGTTGTGATAGCCTTACCCGTATACTGAACCATACAGATGGTAATTTTCAAATTCAATTTATTTAATTTACAAAAAGTTGACTCATTTGCGTGCTGTCTCAACCGAGTATCTGTCAGTGATAGCCTTCATAAATATAATAAACTACTGGATACAGAAGCTAACCTGCATATTGAACGATATAAAAAATATTATGATATATTATTAAATATTATGCTTCAAGCAGCAACATAAAATAAATGGAATTGTGTGTAGTAAAGTAGCTCGACGGGATTACATCGAGCACTCTTAACTAATCGTCGTTAAATTGTAGCAACCGTTGGATCCAGATTACTTTCTCTACGGGGCGGTATACTACAGGGCAATGACATTGGCCGATGTCGATTTTCTAAGTGCGTAATTTACGCAGCATCCAGATCGATAGAAAAACTTTGTTAGGGGGTCGTTAGTCCGGTTGCATTGCCGGCTACTCACCATCAACGAGAGGGATACTCATGTTTTATGAATTAATCCAGTTGCTGTATAATTCCAGAGGAATGATTCCTGTTCTCGGAGCCAGTATATCCGCTCAGTGTTGCAACCGTTAGATAAGTGCAAATCCAGGGCACGGTTAGTCACACTTGGCTCCCTCACATTCAAACTTCAGCCAGAGGTTGTCCTGAAGAGGCCGACTGGAGAGCCCCGTCTCCGGAGGAAACCACGTTCAGTCATTTGGGCACAGCGAGTAAAACAAACTATTATCCAACCTGGGGCCGCAGAAGAACCGGAGGGCAAGGACGCTCACACGCCCTCCAACAGAGCTCAGAGTTCCGCAGGAGTACACGATCAAAAACGGAGAGGGGAAATCAGAAATGAATCCACTGATGCAGAGATATAGATCGAGTCCGACTTCTGTGTTGCTGCATTCCGAAGTACACGAGGCTCAGTGAGAGGGTTGGATGTTGGCCGCACTGGCGCGCGTACAGTTTGCGCTCGCACGGGGAGGCGGAAAAGGAAAAGGCGGGGCAGCGAGACCGAAGTGCGCTCAAGAGAGACAGAGAGAGCGAGGGGAGAAAGGGAGAGAGGGGGGGGAGAGAGAGAATTCAAAGATTAATGTTTCATGGGTCTGAATAAGGGACTGTGCGCGCTGATGAATGTTTTATGATATTCGGGGGTTTGGCGTGAGGGGAATCTATTTGGATCCGACAGCGCAGTGCACGCAAATGCATACAGGAACACACTTAAAAGGATAAAGGTTAAAGGCGACCTGTGCCACTCAGCACGGGCGGTCCACTGTGTAAACATTGAGATGTCCGCATGATGTGGGCCATGACATCTCAGTGAGACACCGCTCAAGCACCCTCACTGGGCTCCATGATAGATGATATTATAATCTATCGTATAGGATAACAGCAGGATTAGTGATGTGTCTGACATACAATGCACGTTTTATCAGTACATTTTACCATTATTCAATATTCTCAAGCTTTTTCTAACCAATCGACAATATCATGTGAAGTGTATTGAGATCATATCAGACTATTAGTTGATGAAGTAAAGCTTTTGTTGTGGTTAGATCTACACCAGTGAGCTGCAATGCTGCTGAAGCTTATTAAACCGAAGACCAGTTCCGAGGACTAGTTCCCCGTGCCCCTCTTGACGGTGGATCTATACAAACTCTGGGGAATAGGAAATAAGAGCAGGAGTTAGTTGCAATATTTTTGGGTGACATGCGCCGCCTACCGGTAGACTTTGTCAACTTACATGATATTGTCTCAGGAAAATAATTGAGAAAACAATGCGTTCAGCGTGTTATAACGCTGCGAACCCTTCTTGAATGAAGTGAAAACAATCAAATAAATACACCGCTGGGATTGACCTCCACATCTCATGCCTCATAAATGCATCTCATAAAATGTTGAATAAGCAGTAGGCCTAACATATACCAACCAAAATGAGGGACACAAAGGCCTATACTGCATATAGGGAGATAAGGGATGGTTTCACCTTTATATTCTAAGCTCATCTCCAGCAGCAAAACAAACATATGGAGCTCTAGATACGGTATCAAACCATCGAAGAAGTCCTTTAGGTTTCACCAAACCACAAGAGTCCATGTGGTTTCACATAGCATGTAGCCCATATACTTATTTAGCTGGTTCAACAACAAGCCAGAAGTGACGCAATTAAATATCTTTTCAACTGCTAGAGAAAATAGTTAACTGGTCTGGCCATGCTAAGCTGTACATTTTTGTCTAGTATAGAGGTAGTGGATCTATCAAATTAGGATCCCAGGGTGTCATGTTGCATGTTACAATTAATTAAAAACCATATGTCCATATTGTAGCCTACCCTAACTGTAAATAAACTAGCCGCTGGTACATTATGCAGAGAAAAACCTGAAAGAGCTTGACTTAACTGAGCTTAATCTTTGACCTTGGGTTAGCTGAGAGGCCTTCTACTGGGAAACGTACGCGATGTCGAGGCTTTACGCGCCTAGAATTCATCCGTTTTTTTTCAGTCAACATAAAACCTCATTCATCATCATCATTTTACAAACTGCCATCGTTGGGGACAAACACATCTTATTTTCTTCCTCCTTCTCCAAAATCGTAGTGTCCGCTCGCAGTGCTCCTTGCTCTTGCTCATTAAGACAGGAGCAGATATCCATCGTGCTCTGGCCAATCTTCTGTCACCATTAAAATCCTCTGACAGCTAATTTTACAACCCGGCCGGACAACACAATGGCGGTGATGGAATTGTTTTGCAGTTCTGTCCAGAACCTCATTAACTCATTGGAATAAAGACAATGCAGACTTGTTCTTATTAAGCTGTAATTACGCTGATTCCCTGCCTTTCTCTCTCTCTTTTCCATTTGCCAGTTTAATTAGATTCTCCTTCTCAAACATGCGCTGTGTGACTTGGACTCCGAGTCGTAAATGAAGGAGAGGGACGTACGTCTCTTGAGCAGCATGCGAGAGCGGGAGAGGCCGCTTCACTGATGGAGAGGCCGTGCAAACACGCCATGTCTCCCCGTGAGTCATTGGTTATCAGCGCGACAAGGCTACAATCCTCCAGACTGTCACTGGCAGTAAAGGACAAGCAGGAGGAAATTTATTCCCCGCATTTTAACGTGGCGTCTGACCTTGGCGTTCCTCGAGAGTGAGCACATGGCGGCAGAGCCCCCGTTCTTCTCTCCGGGGGATGCTGGTCTGGTCCACCGGGTGACTCGGGGACGCCAACGCCAGATGTCCCTAGGATTTCCTGGGCTGCCTCACAATCAATGATTCATCAGCTGTTTTCAAGTTGAGGATTTAGAACTACAGTAATTGCAGTATTAACTGAGCTGTAGCCTTCGATGCGTGTATCTTATCCTTTCCTCATATAATCTAGGACTGTCTGCTTGTTTGACCTTCAACCTGAGGGTCGTGTTGTTCTCTAGGTGAGAAAAACCGAATCCTATTTGTTTTCAGTCCCCATGTAGCAGATTGATCAGAATGGAAATAAACCAGATTAAGTGACTCAGCGGTGCTCCGCAGAGTGATAAACATGATCTCCCCAGGCCCACAGCTGGACACACCTGGAAGAGAGGGATGAAGGGAAGACAAGGTGGGCTGGCAGACCTCAGATCCCTCTCTATCTCTTTCTTTCTCTCTGTCTATCTTTCTCACTACATCTCTCTCTCCATCTTTCTCTGTCTCTCTCTTGCTCACTCTCTTTAACCCTCCGCTCCTCATTTCCTTAAGTCCCGTTCATTCCAGATGACTTGAGGGTTTAATACCGCCTCCATGGTAGATTAAGCAGATTACAGCGTGTCTCCAAATGGAATTAGGTAATTTGCTTCACTTCATTCAGTGTAATCTCTTACTCATCACCCTGACTATGGTTTCACCTCAGCACCTGGTGTCTATTACAACTCCCATGGTTTAGAGCGGATTGTGGTTTGTTGAATATCAATATCAAGAGTACTAGGTACATTTATTTGAGTACAATTCGTGGTATGTGCAAAGCTTGTTTTACACTTGTATTTAATGAAGGAATAATTGTTTGACAAACAACTGAGTGGCCAGTGTTTCAATCTTTCAAATAATCAAGGTTGGAATTAGGATTAGGGCATGACATAGAATACGTTGTTTACAATTATGCTCAATTTTACTGTTGCAAAAGTGAAGAGAGTATCAACCATGTGATGATCTTGTCAAAATTCATATTAAGATTGGATTATAGTCATTTTTATTTCTACAGTTATATATCTGTCATGCATTGTTGTATCTGTAAAACAAATCTCCATTACCATTGTGGTATTTTCCGACATATTTTTTATATCTAAGATACAGTATTTTCAATGATAGCAAAGAGGCTTTTTACAATTGGTGTACTGTCAATTTCTTAGAGTCAAAATGCAATATCTCCTACACCACTGGATGAATGGTTTAGTGACTGGACAATGATCATATAATGAGATCTGCTTACTCTCAATATTACAGATATACATATACATATGACATACTACACATGTGGATGTATGTTAGGAGACCTCATAACAAACAAAATAACACTTCAAATAATATAACACTTATATATGATTCAGCAAAATCACCAAATGTAATCACCACTGGAATACATTAGAAGTTATATTTCAATACAGTAAGCCTGCAAAAGAGGATCACAGAATGATAAAGACAGATAATGTGTTACTACTTTATATAAAATGTAAAAAAAAAAAGATGACCCATGAAACTGCTTCCATTTTCAGATCCTCTCACTAATCTGGCATGTGTGCTTGCATAACGATTCATTTTCTTTTTACTCTCTTTGTCTGGCAAGAGGGTCGGAACCTCCTTAAGCGAGTAACGGCGCTAAGGCCTCAACTGATCTACTGCTGTTGATGCACAGCTAGTCGAGAGCAAACTTACTTTACAGTGAGAACTTTTCCCTCTTGTCCTGGGGAGGGAACCGTGGGTTTCAAGTCAGGGAGGACCATCCGTGTCAGAGTGAGACACTTCATGTTCTGAGGCAGTCCTCTGGGCCTGGGGCATCTGGCAGGGGGTCCTCTCCCCATCCAAGCTTGGTTTTCAGGAGCTGAGGGGAGGTCAGGTGAAGGAGTTGGAGATTTGAAGACTTTGACAAAGAACTCAGCTTAGCAGAGAGCCACAACTGTTCTATGCCCACTTTCTTTCTAGCAACGTTATTTTTATCGTGGATCGTGAGATTAAATGTTGCTGGAGAAAATTCCTTACCTTTTACTACAGTTAATTAAAACAACAGATTTTTTTCATTTGTTTTCAGTTGTTTGATTATGTTGATTACTGTAACATTCGATTTGAGAAGCTGCCTGACTTTAACATTTTTCCCCTCAGAACCATTAGCCTTCCTCCCTGGTTTCCTGGAACACATGCTATTGCTGAATATCATGTGAACGTGAGTAGCTTATGAGCTTAGCACTTCACAGGAATTAATTAACAATATGTGCCATAAAATCAATTACATTATACAACTGAGGAAATGTGTACATGTGTTTGAACGTCCTCTTGGATCCCTCACAGGCAAACAATAAGGGCTGTCATGAATCAAGATGGCTGTGAAGAATGCAATCTAATTGCCCACATTCTGAACTCTGCTATCCCTTAACTGACAGACAATGATGGATGACTCCCATGTCCTTCTGGAATGACCTTAATAAACCCCACCACAGCTGACATCTGTGAATCACACATACATGGTTGAACCCCTTGCCGGGAAGAGTCATCATGCAAGTGGAACTACCAGATGAACCCCCCCCTAATACTCCAAATATACTTATGTTATGTACATACCAGTAAGTACATAACATAGAGGTATCCAACAAATACCTGAAATCCAAATTCAAATATGTACTTTATCGATATTTTTACGTCATCGTTTTTAAAATAAATTGAATACATAATTTCCCTGTTGCCAATTTTGGCAGCATAACATGACCAATTTTGAGTAAATTACACTGTAAAACTTATTTGACCACATCTTATTGGTAGGCATTTTCACATTGTCTATCTCTGGTCTCCTACCCATTATTGGTGTTGTTCTGGTGTTGTCCTCCTAGCTAGCAGTCCTCAGTGTGTCTCCTATAGCTAGCTGTCCTCTGTGTCTCCTACAGCTAGCTGTCCTCTGTGTCTCCTATAGCTAGCTGTCCTCTGTATCTCCTACAACTAGCTGTCCCCCCTGTGTCTCCTACAGCTAGCTGTCCTCTGTGTCTCCTACAACTAGCTGTCCTCTGTGTCTCCTACAGCGAGCTGTCCTCTGTGTCTCCTACAGCGAGCTGTCCTCTGTGTCTCCTACAGCGAGCTGTCGTCTGTGTCTCCTAAAGCTAGCTGTCCCCCCTGTGTGTCCTATAGCTAGCTGTTCTCAGTGTCTCCCACTGCGAGCAGTCCTCAGTGTGTCTCAGGAGGGGTGTGGCCCTGGGCTACAGGCCATCTCCAGAAAGGTCAGCGGTAGCTCTCTGGACACATGAGGAGAAGCCAATTAACACACGCTGAATACTGCATTATTTATTTTAGGATGAGCCTGAGGAAGAACAAGGAGGGAAGGATGGAGAGGGGGAGCGAAGGATCAATGGAAATGTGGAGCTTAATTACTGCAGGCAAAGCAGGGCCTCTACCCAGGGTATAATCCCTGGATCGGACTCAAGCAGATAGTCTAGCCCCAAAACCAATACTTTCCGGAACATTCCTCTAGCCCCATGTAGACCACAGCAACCACTTGCATCAAGGAAAGATTTTTCTCTCCACACGGTCCATTTGCCAAATGATGAAAAACAAAGGAAATGTTTAACCGTAAGGCCATAATTGACTTTTTAAGTGGAGAACAAATTAATAGCAGCAATTAGAAAATACAGCGCTTGACAAATGATGTGTGCCATGCGACCTGTGGCTTCACCCAACACAAAACCAGTTCAATTTCAGAGTGACAACTTCAATGAGCAAACAGCACGATTACATGAGAAAGACGTGTTAGCACCTCAACCTTACCTCAGACTTCGACCATGGCCCTCAATTGAGAACAATTAACATCACAAGCTTCACCTGTGCTCTGTCTAGTTGACTGTGTGTATATACTGAATGTCCTGTCTGTTCCTGTGACACCTGCCAGATGATGCTGGTGTTTTTCCTGATCGTTTCCTGCATTTACTTGTGTCCAGTTCCTGTCCAGAACCCTGCCTGTTTTCTCACTATGAGTTTGCCTGTCTGTTTAGTTCTGTTTTCTGTTGTTTGGTTTTTGAACTCTTTACTGTCCCTGGATTTCGAGCCGGCCTGCTGTTGTTGTACACGCTTATTGTGTGGATCAAAACCTCACATCTTTAATGTCCTTGGTCTGCGACAAGAAGATTTTCATGAGGCGTCTACAGCATTTAGATGTTTCCGGGCTATCTTGACAGATGTCCTCTCAAAAATAATCGGAATATAATTTACTCGACATTCAGGAAAAAAGCGAAGGTACATGTTCTTTACGATTGCCGTTTAAGATAATGATCCAGAAGCTATTTCAAGCATGATTCTAACTGTCAGGCAGAGGACAAGGACATGTATTTGTGTTTCAGTGGCACTGCACCATGTGAAGAACATGGCTGAAAGCAGCTCTAATGAGCAAGAGCCGAGACATTGTAAATCATCTGTAAGATGTTAAAAAGTGAAAATCTATTTATACCATTATCATTATGTATATGATATTCATAAAATTATGTGAGTCACACGTGGAAATGTCTTGCGTTCCTCTGCAATCTGTTAAATGTTATGTCAAATCAAACCCCTGTGGAAAACCATGGAAGGACAGCATGTTTCCGAAAGAAATAAGCCTTAAACACTGAAAGGTGTTTTGTGAGGTGTCATAGTCCTGCGTCAGTAATAACTTGCTCTGACGTTCCAGTAAAAGTTTAACCCTTGTCGTTATTTGAGGATTAACCCTAACCAAGCTAGGTCAAAACTTAACCCCAACCTCACCCCACACATAGTGAATGGTCTGAGTGAGCCACACAAAGTTATCTCAATGGAACCCCAATAAACAAGGCTCCATAGTGTAGGACAACAGGTTCCAGTTGAAACATAGGATAGTGCAACAGTACTGTCTCCAGCCGGCTGGATCTGCTTGAAAGAGCCTGGCTAAAGAGAGTCACGACTGTGAGGGCGTATCGGTTTAAAATACCTGCGTGTGGATCCCAATCTCTCGCCCCAGGCAGGGTCAAGGCCCCCCCCCTCCTCACCACTGATCCTCCCCTCCCACCCCTCCCACTCCTCCTCCCGCTACATGAAGGAGCACATAGACCCTGACCCGGGGGCCTGAAACATGGATCTAAGAGGGGGCCCGCCTCCGGCCTCTACTCGAGCTCCATCGACCACAGGAGCGAGCGCTGCGGTCAATACGCCCAGACCCAATTAAGGCCTCTCTCTGGGCACGGTCAATGGTGTAATTGCAATGCCTTTCAGGAGTCATTTGATACAGTTAACCAAGTGTGTGTGTGTGTGTGTGGCTCTGTTTGGTTCCAGTGATGCTCCCACAGTGGGTCATGCAGGACAGTATGTCACAGATGAGGTCAACTCAACAACCGCGGCGTATTTGGTGGGTTAACTCGCTGAAAGAGCTGGGTCAGCACGTGGGATCGACACGAGGTACAGGAGCTTGGGAATCAGTTCTCTGTCTGTGACGCGCTCACGCTACATGTCCATCATTCCACCTCCCCGCAGGCCCCGCTGAGAGCGCCAGGTCCAACGTGGACGCCTGTGATATTCGCCCGCCGATCAAACCCCGAACTACAACCACGTCAGGACATCCCAGCTTGAGTTCACTTCGGGAGAGGAGCCCCCGGAGCCTCAAGCCAGCACACCACGGAGAAGTTCGATCCGTCACGGATGTTTTGAACGTTACGAAACAGGATAAAGGCCCTCCCTCTTTCTTTCCCACTCCTAAAACATCCACTTCCTAATGGTCTAATAGCTCATGTTTCTACAGACTCTGTCTTACGTTACTTCAGAGCCCACCAAAGGTCAGTCCAGCCCTTCACCACTCGGCGCTGGCCTCACCAGGGAAATTAATGTCTGCAGTCCTAAATCTCTCCGTCAGCATGTAATTCCTCTGGTCTCCTTTTTGGAGGACACCGTTCTGAGGTAAACATTAAAGAAGGAAGCCCAGGCACACAGATGAGCACTCGTGTTGACGTAGTGCGGCGCACGGCTTGTTTTCTGATTAGTGTTGTTTTGTTTTTCGACACTTGATAGATGAGGAAGACAGATGGATCTCCCTGGTCTATTTGACATGTTGAATAAACAATCTCCCAGTGTTGGATATCATGTTGGATGGGCCATCTCCCAGGGTTGGATGTCGAGTTGGATGGGCCATCTCCCACGGTTGGATGTTATGTTGAATATACCATCTCCCAGGGTTGGATGGTGTGTTGAATGGACCATCTCCCAGGTGTCCTGCAGGGGACTAGTAGTTGCAGCTTTGAGAGTTTGATGTTATTGACATGATCGATTACAAGTCTGTTCCAGCCCGGCACTGGGCTGCAGTGAGTGGAGGAGGACACCTCGTGATTGGTCCACCAGGGAGGGATGATGGTTACTTGATGTGCCGATGTTCCTCACGGCTCACAGACCCAGCGGATGAGGGCAGTTCAGAGCAGGCGACGAGGACGACCTAACCTTCCGCCGAGCTTTTCATCCACGTCGTGTTCATTCAAATGAGACATGATAGATCAGACCGCCAAATGTCAAGGTGACAGTGTCTGTGTCGCGACGGCATCGCCCAGTAGGCAATTAGACTCGCGTGGCATTATATCAATTATTGGCCGCGACGAGTATGAAAGGAGAGCACGGCCAGTTCCCCGGCGTCGCTCAGGACAACGGCGATCTTCTCCGTCCTCCTCCGTGTGTCCTCTGCCGAGATATTTGAATCTGTTGGATTTCGCAGCGAGGGAGTGATTCATTACCACCAGGCTAAATACAGCCTTGCCTGTCCAGTTGCTACATTAGACCGCTCTGCGAGACTATAAATCACAACCCTTGCTAATGGAGGCTTAACTTTTTTGGGGCCGTTTCGGTCCTTTGGTAGGGAGGTTAGGACACAGGGAGACAACACGCGACACTCCTTTTCAGACAAAATTAAGCCGTTCGAATTCGATTGAGACCAAAGTGCTCGATTAGGCATCGCTAGGGGAGGGTTGGGTTACGCCAAATTCAAAGCTTCCATTTCCATTACGGAACAACAGACGTTTCCAAGGAACGGCGGCTGCTTTGTTGTGTCTGGCGCTGCAGCATGATCACATTGGTGCTTTGGTTTTCCTACTTGTATTGAACTGATGCTTTGAGTTTGCCAAAGTGCTCTCTAGCGCAGTCGACGGCTTAAACGTCGCTAATGTTTACGGATGTGGCCTATTCCGTTACCAAAACAAGTTCCAAGATATTGTGTCATTCATACTCTGTCAAAGGCATCACCAGAACATTCTAGGTCAGTCTCCAGACTGCTGACAACCAGATTCTCTGCTGAGAGAGTCGCTATCATCCCAGACTGGACCTGCCTCGTCTTCGCCACGGTGCTAATCTCAGATGACAGGGAACGTGGTGGATTCATTCCATTGACATCGGCCCACGCAGACACGCCCGATTGTGTTCCACATCTCACACCCCCAGCATCGACGCGTGCCTGCTTCTGTTAGGGGGGGAGGGCGGGGGGGAGGGGGGAGGGGGGGAGGGGGGGATCGACCACAAATCACAGATATGAAGTCTCACAAAGACTCCTCCGAGTCCGCCATCCGAGCAGAGCAGTCTCACTGTCCCGGCGATGGGGATCGATACTGTTGATGTGTGTCGGTGCGGAGTGGAGCTGGCGTAGTGCTGGGAGCTGAGCTCGTTTCTTCAGGGCTGCAGGGAGATCGGATTCAGAGGATGGCTGACCACAACGGCCCTTCCGCCCCACAGCGGGAGCCCCGGGGCGTTGACAAGTTCAAACGACGAGGCAGCAGACACTCAGATCACATCCGATCTGGATGATTGAAAGACTGCACATTGGAAGTGTTGCGACTGAAGGGGTGACAGGACGGAAATGGGGTTAGTGTGTGTCTGTGAGTGTGTGTCTCTGTGTGTGTGTATGTGTCTGTGTGTGCCTGTGTGTGCCTGTGTGTGTGTCTGTGAGTGTGTGTGCATGTGTGGGTTTGTGTATGTGTGTGTGCCTGTGTGTGCCTGTGTGTGAGTGTGTGTGCGTGTGTGGGTTTGTGTCGGTGTGTGTGGCTGTGTGTGTGCCTGTGGGTGTCCGTGTCTGTGTGTGTCTGTCTGTGAGTGTGTGTGTGCCTGCGTGCGTGTGCGTGCGTACGTGTGTCTGTGAGTGTGTGCCTGCCTGTGTGTGTGAATTTGTGTGTGTGTGTGCGTGTCTGCGTGTCTGTGTGTTTGGTGCGTGTGTTTGTGAATATGTCTGTGTGTGTTCTTATGGGTGTGTCTATATGGTGTGTGTCTGTGTTGTGTGTGTTTGCGTGTGTGCCTGTGTTTGAGCGAGACCGGGAGTTTAAACACGACCAGGCTATCATCACACCTCATTTGCACTTGGTTGAACGACTGTCATCGCTGTTTCATGACATGCTGATGTGTGGCCAGGAATCAAATCCAGTGTCCCAATTGCGTGTAGGATTAGGCATCTGTAAATGTGAGCCGGTCAGAGGTGCTCCATGCTGAAAGCTTTGTGCACAGCGCTTTGTCTTGATGCTAATCTCATATTTGTGTGTCAAAAGGATTTGTTTCTGTTAATGTAGCGTCAGTCTTGCTGTACTGTTCCGTGCCACTGTCTCCAATGCTTACCATGCGCTGACCTACAGTATCCTGAGGAGATTTAACCCCTTGTTGAACTCCCCGGGCTGTCTGTCATGTGTGTGTGTCGGTGTGGTGAGGGTGTGTGTGTGTGTGTGCATGTGTGTGTCTCGCCTCAGGCGTGATACTGTATGTATGCAGGCTGCTGTTTGCGATGGGATTCGAGTTCAGTCCGCCCATCCATAGTCCAGTATGGCAATACATGCTAATGCTATGTGGCGAGTGCTTTGTCGAGTTCTGTTGATAAATCCACACCCACCTCCACTTCCTCCCCTGAGGAAGTATTTGATTCATGTGCTGGACACGCACCACTAATCGGATCATGCAGAAGGCTTCCTGTTTTAGCCCTGCTTTCGTCCTGCGTGCTAGCTGTTGTACTATTGTGGTCAGCCCTATGTCGCAGCCATAGATCAATATGTCCTTCTCCTTCGCACCCGCCTGTGTCATGGAAAGAACAAAATCCAAGCCGTGCTCTTGACCTGGTTCTGTGGATGTACGGTGCACTGGAATAGCTCGCTCAACTGATATATTTATAACATCAGTCGGACGTTCCAGGGGATGAGTTGCTTGTAAATGTGTTTTTGCAAGATCAGCATGTTCCATCTCGAATCTCAGGCAGGATGTTGTTTTCAGTGTTATCGTGTGTTTTTTTTCTTCCAAGTTGTCAGAACGTGTTAAATGTGCAACCTCACTGTGCGGTTCTGTTAGAACTTAGGTCTTTGTCTTGAGTGCAATCTATTTTCTAAGGCTTTTGGTGTATTATACACCGGCACCATAGACAGAGCAGCTGTGTACGGAAGCCTTAATCTGTTTCACCTCATCACACAGGGAATTCTTATGCTGTACTTTAGATTTCACTCACCAGACAGGAAGAAGGGCTTGCATATTCATTCCACATGTTGTATATTTGACCCATTCCACCTGATGTTTTCCATGGTACTCCAGCAGACCTTGGCCAAATTGAAGTGTGCAGACATTTGTTATTCTTTAGTTCGCACCATAATTTAGTAGAAAAGAAAAGGGTTCACTGGCAATCAATAGGAGGTCAGGCGATGATGGATGGCAGCCAGATTACTAATTTCACCCCAAGAAAAAGGACTGCGGCTAGCTCCGCCTTCAAGAGGAGCACTGCAGGTCCACGCCTACTCCTCCACCCAGTTCCCTGTTTACACCTCCATCCATCTTCATCTCCGCTGGGCTCTCTCTGACCCCTGCACTCTCCAACCCCTCGCTCTCGCAGACCCCTTCACTCTCTCACCCCTCGCTCTCTCGCTCCATCACCCTTCACTCCCTCGACCCCTCAACCCCTCGCCCCCTCACTATGTTACCCCATCACCCCTCCCTCCCTCGCCCCCTCACTGTGTTACCCCATCACCCCTCCCTCCCTCGCCCCCTCACTGTGTTACCCCATCACCCCTCCCTCCCTCGCCCCCTCACTGTGTTACCCCATCACCCCTCCCTCCCTCGCCCCCTCACTGTGTTACCCCATCACCCCTCCCTCCCTCACCCCCTCACTGTGTTACCCCATCACCCCTCCCTCCCTCGCCCCCTCACTGTGTTACCCCATCACCCCTCCCTCCCTCCCTCACCCCCTCACTGTGTTACCCCATCACCCCTCCCTCCCTCGCCCCCTCACTGTGTTACCCCATCACCCCTCCCTCCCTCACCCCCTCATCCCCACACCCTTCAGTTCTCAACCCTCACTCCCTCACTCCTTCACTCCCTCACTTCCTAATATAGTCCCCTAACATAGTCAGTAGGACAGTAGGCCAAGGACACAATCAACACATATTGGTTTACAAATCTATTGCAGGTCACTGCGGGTTACTCATTTCAGATCTAGATATTAACACCTCTCTTATAACTCTCTAAAAGTGGAAACTGAAGATCGATTAGCTGGCGAGCAAAGAGAGAAAGAGAGAGACAGAGAGAGAGAGAGAGAGACAGAGAGAGAGAGAGAGACAGAGAAAGAGAAGAGAGAGAGAGAGAGACAGAGAGAGACAGAGACAGAGACAGAGAAAGAGAAAGAGAAAGAGAAAGAGAAAGAGAAAGAGAAAGAGAAAGAGAAGAGAAGAGAAGAGAGAGAGAGAGACAGAGACAGAGAAAGAGACAGAGAAAGGAGGAGAAGGAGGGAGAAGAGAAAGAGGAGGAGGAGAGAAGATAGGTCAGAGTGAAAACATGGGACACGTCCAACTTTTCTGGGGCCTCTCAATGCTCAGATGAACTCATTAGAAGTTCATTAATCACAGGCATCGATCCGTTGTCACTCTGTCCCTCGCTGCCGAGTGCTTGGCCTTGGGCTCAGGTTCTGAGTGGCTCAGAGCCTGAGTGGTCTGCCCTGTGGCCACCTGGCACGGCCTGGCACGGCCTGGCACAGCCTGGCACGGCCTGGCACAGCCTGGGAAACCGCCGTCGCCACTCAGATTAGAGCCAGGCTAGGTTTAGTAATAAGTAATAAGTCAATAACACACAGTAACGTTATCAGCATCTCATAAGGGCCTGACTACCTGTTAACTAACGCTCCTCTCATCTTACCATGACCCTAAGCCTAACCTTTACTAAAATGATTAACACTTCGATAGTCTTATTCACACATATTCATGTTAATACCGATGGCTTGGTTCAGGGACATGTGGTCTGCATACGGACACATGCAGCTCAATACTGATGCTCCAGAACACCACACGTCGGCCATTGAAGTTAGACATTTCGACACCCTCGGAGCAGTGAGGAGATGCTATTTCTAACAGCTTCTTAATTGCTCGGACGCAGAGTCTGTCGAGGTGTTACCGCAGCACGCGGGTCCCCCCAGGCCGTCAGCCCCTGCTCCATATGCTGTGAGCAGGATCTCTAGCGTGGAGGGCTTGTGTCGTGTGGCGAATGCGTTTCCAAGTGAGAAATTGCTTTTTGGCAGAAAGCTGACCTCTCCCTGGCTCACCCCTTTCCAAGAGATCTGTCGTCTGTGCTCGGAGTGCAAATAGTGTGTGGGGGGGGGGGGGACACCCGGACCCAGAGGTGTCGTGCTCAACACGGGTGCGTGCGCACACACACAACCACACACACACACACGCACACATTTTGCTCTATGAAGTTATTCAACAGTCGTATTGAAATGGAGTGCGGTCCTCTGCCCTGGGGGTCAAGGGTCATCTTTGAAGCGGTGAATAAATAAAGAGACGAGGGAGACCGTTGCAGGGTTCCTGGGTTCGCCACCTCGGAGAACAATGACACCTCCGTGGGCTGGTCAGGTTGGAGTTGCCTGCATGGCGGGAGCCTGCCTGCATACCAGCACTTTACAACACTCATGGAAAGGATCGGTTTGTGTTTAACCACGTCCAGTGTTCAGTCGACCTCAAGAACTCCTCGCGAGAAATGAGCAGCTCGCTTTCAGACCCTGTGGTGGTGTGTTTGGGCCGGAGTTACCTCAGGACGGACACGGCCTCACTCTCAACACCACAGCTCTCCAACCCTGTCCTGAAAACCCTCCTTCCTGTCGATTTCTTGCTCCATCTACTGTTATAACTCACCCGATTCCACGCATCAGCAGATTATTACAATGTCAAATGTGGCTTGGGGAGAAATGTGTTTTCCGGGGACAGAGTTGGAGGCCCTGATCCGACACGGAGGCTGGAGAGGGTCGACACAATCCTTCGCGAGACACCCTGATCTGGCCTGATCAGCCTCGGATCCCTGGGTCTCACCCCAAACATGCCCCGTGTTCCCTGGGTCTCACCCCAAACATGCCCCGTGTTCCCTGGGTCTCACCCCAAACATGCCCCGTGTTCCCTGGGTCTCACCCCAAACATGCCCCGTGTTCCCTGGGTCTCACCCCAAACATGCCCCGTGTTCCCTGGGTCTCACCCCAAACATGCCCCGTGTTCCCCACATCGTTAAGAGCAGCCGTGTCTCAGAGCCTTTGATGGTAATCACTTAACCCATCGTTCCCCAGCCCCACCTGCATCCCCACAAACCAACCCCCCTTCAACCACCACACAGGGGAGACTGTGAAAGGATAGATGTGCTTTCCAGGTAGTCATGGGTGACTGGCCTGGGGGCATCGCAATTTTCCCGGGTCTAAATAGCCAATTAGCTGAGACCAGGGGAGCAAGGCTGATGGCCCATTAGTAATTAGTGGCTGACATTTGCCTGCAAGGTATAAAACTGTGCCGGCTCCCTGGCTTAACGTCTGGATCAATGGTTCCAGCCTTGGTTCTCCACTCCTGTGCTTCTCCCAGGGAAATTAGATCTAATTTCACAGGTTCAGGGAGGGGATGTTGCAGTTTTGCAGCCGAGTGCAACCGCACGGCAATGATTCACTTTGGTACGTCTCCCTGAACTGGTTCAGATAATGAACAGAGCTTTCGGGTTTTGATAAGGGCCGGGTTGTGACAAACCGGCTTTGGCGGAGGTTCCAATTATGATAATGACATTCTCGTTGGAGCCTCAAAGCTCCACCTCAGGGTCAAGGTGAGACCAGTCAACTTCAGCAGGACGTAGCTGAAACAGGAGGAATCCACGTTCTGTCGTGACACAGTAGAACAGGAGAATCCACGTTCTGCCGTGTCACAGTAGAACAGGAGTCCACGTTCTGCTGTGTCACAGTAGAACAGGAGAATCCACGTTCTGCCGTGTCACAGTAGAACAGGAGTCCACGTTCTGCGTGTCATAGTAGAACAGGAGAGTCCACGTTCTGTCGTGTCACAGTAGAACAGGAGAGTCCACGTTCTGTCGTGTCACAGTAGAACAGGAGAGTCCACGTTCTGTCGTGTCACAGTAGAACAGGAGAATCCACGCTCTGTCGTGTCACAGTAGAACAGAAGTACCTCGACCCGGTGCTCCTTCTGAGTGATGACGAGGTCAGCTACCGTAGCATAAACAGGACTTCACCCGTGTCTTAATAACAATAACACGAGGAACATTTCCCTGTAACATTTGCACATTTGCTCAGACTAGACCGGATGCCGAGATCTCCTCGGGTTCGCCTCGTCGCCAAGCTAACCTGCGTCAGCGACAGACAGCCCAAGCAGGAGACGTCCGAACACGGCAGCAGTGAGCAGTGAGCCCAGCTGCAGACGAGGTGGCAGGCTGGCTCACAGCAGAGGGCCCCCCCCCCCCCCTCACCTCCCCTCCTCCCTCCCCCTTACCCTCCCAGCTGACCTACATACAGAGACACCGGGACACCAGCGCGGGGAGGGGTGCTGGGGGGGGGGGGGGGGTATTGTGGAATTAAGAGCAAGCTGGGAATGGTGGCAGGAACCTCCAGGATCCTGCTTACACGTCGTCCTAAAGCTCGGAGAGCAATCACTCAAATGATTTACACGGCCGTTTTTTTTTTTTCTTGTTTTTTTTCTTCTTGTTGGACATCCATGTGTTCCGTAAATAGATGCGGTGTCATGAATGGATTCCTTTCCACCACGGTTTTTTAAGTTGCCGTGCCGACTGCGGTACGCAGTCGTTCGTATGTGCGAAAGACACACACGTTTCTCTTTCTTGTTTCTTGTTTTTTTCAACCCTGATGAGGATGGAAATGTATTCATTTAGCCGACGCTTTTAGCCAAAGCATCTTGCAGGGAGGTATTAGAAACGGGGACCTCTTGATCTGCAGTCCAGTACTCTGAGCCATACATTTACATTTAGTCATTTAGCAGATGCTCTTATCCAGAGCGACTTACAGTAAGTACAGGGACATTCCCCCGAGGCAAGTAGGGTGGGGTGCCTTGCCCAAGGACACAAAGTCATTCTGCACGGCTGGGAATCGAGCCGGCAACCTTGTTGATGCCCATCCATGTTGATGATAATGTGAGATGGGACTGATTCTGTTCTGATGTAGACCAAGTGTTCGGTTTCCGTGGACCAGTGTTAGCTTATTTCAGAAGAGACTGAAGTCCCACTGGTGCCAATTACACTGGCAGCGGTAGTCGTAGGGATCGACCAAAGATAGACCAATCAGGAGAGGAGCAGGATGGTGGAGATAAGGAAGTAGTCCAAGAAGTCGCAAATGTATCACTGGGGGGGGGGGTGGAAGTATTTGCAGATGTCTCCACTGACCTTTCTCTCAAAGTCATCCATGTGACCCACAGTCCACGGCAGCGCTGCTGGAAATGGATGTGCCTGGAACCAAGGAAAGTCTGTGAGCACACTTCACGTACTTCAATTGGAATTCTCTGACAGGGACGAAACACATTAACGGCTCTTTCCGTCCGCGTGTCATCGTAGTTGGGCTGAGAAGGTCACGCAGGGTGGTCCCGTGAAGGGGAAGCCGATTCTCCAGTCGGACTAAGAGAGCCGGGTGCTGAGACTGGTGGTTTCCTACCAGGGGAAGAAGGCGGGGGGAGGGGGGGGGGGGAGGGAGCGACAGAGCAGTGGAGAGAGAGACAGAGGAGGGAGTGAGTGAGGAGGGAGGAGGGCGTTGAAAATGCCAACACCTACAGCCTCATCTGTAAAACACCGAGGTGGCATTTACCTGACAGCACATTGGGGGGATGGAGCCTTCGTCTTGTGTGGATTTCCATCCCTCCGTGTCTCTCTTCGCCCCCTCCCCTCCCCCCTCCACCTGGCCTGGTCCTTTCTTCCATTCTATTTCGGTTCCCTCTCTCTCTTTCCCTGTCTCTCTGTCTCTTCTCTCCTCTGTCTCTCTCTCCCCTCTGTCTCCCTCTCGCCCACCTTCACGCTTTCTTTCTCGCTCTCTGTCTCCCTCTCTCCTTTTCCCTCTCTCTCACACACACACACACCTTGTCCCCCAGTTCTCCCTGCCTCCATCTCTGCTCCACCCCCCCCCCCCCTCTGTTTTCCTCCTTCTCTATCTGTCTCCCTCTCTCTATCTCACGTCCCGCCCCCTCGTGAGGGTTACGTCTGGTGTGAGGAGCGTGCCTGACAGATGACGAAACCAGCTTCCCTATAGAGGTGTCTGGTCGGGCAGTGGCAGTGTGGGCGGCGCGCGCACACACACACACACACACACACACACTAGGGGCTAAATTACCACCATTGATTGTGAAGCTGTGGAGCTCTGACAAAGGCCATGATCACTCATCTTGTTAAAAGCGGATTATCGGCCTGTTTGTATCTTGTTACTCCCATAAAGATTTTTCTTCCTGGTTTAGTGCACGAACCGTTTTTCTTTTTGCCTAATTTGTAACCGTAATCCCTTCTGCAGCTGGTGCAGTCTCAGGGCAGCAGTGGGGTTCAGGCAATGAACGCTTTTTTGGACGCCACAGAAGCCGCGTGCTCCATCGAGAAGGTTTCGGAGCGGTGCCGATGGTGCGTGTCGATTCTGCCACGTCTACGCGCGAACCTGATGCTGTGATGTGTGTGAGGCGAGCGGTATCGAGTCGTTAACTCTTTCCTGAAGAGTGGACAGCAGGAGGGGTTTGTCCGCCTTGCGGGCATCGTCTCCTGTCACGACACTGAGGGTGGGTGTTTTTTGGGGGCCCCTGAACAGTTTA
>CM042864.1:2280294-2327615 GCA_023658055.1 Thaleichthys pacificus
GGGGACCATATGCCGGGCAGATTAAAAGCAGCCAACCCCAGATTAAAAGACTGCCATCCTAGCCCACTGTGGACTAATGAGGGGAATGCAGGGGCTTAGTCTGCAGAGGAAGAGGGTGTCATTTCCCCATGCCCCCTTGGTAAAGGGGCCCTCTTTCCATCCGACGCGCACGACCCAAACGGTACATCGTCCGTTTCTGGGAGATGTTCGGGTGGCGAGGTATGTCCGATGAGAGGTGGAGGGGAATGGAGTGATGTCGATGAATTATTGACATCGAAACCCTACGGGGACGATTTCGGGTCAGATACTGTCACGAAACAGAGGCCTTGACAGAGGGGTTAGAGACGCGGTTCATTTCTTCAGTTGCTTGGCTAAGCCTGCCAGGTGCTTGCCATGCTGCTGAAGCGGGTTGAACATATTGTCCTCTAGGATGGTAAAACACTGTCGATGCCGCCTGTTTTACTACGAAGCCGCGACGCCACCGGAACGTTCCTGGAAGCCCCTTCGCAGGCCGTAACGTCTGGGATCCAGGCCTGACTCACAGCCAAGCTGTTAACGTGTTGAAGAACTGACAGCCAAAGCCAAGAGCTCTCCAACAACAGCTGCCTCTGTTAGAAACTGTGAAGGAATGAGTAATGTATGATTAAATAGTGGGCCGCTCAGTTGAAATGATATGACAATCCTCAGTGAAAGAGGCAACAGGAAAATACATTGCAGCCTACTGTTGCTTTGCTAGTCGACAAGTAAGGGTCAAGATGTGGTCCGAGTGGTCGTTCCTACAGATAGCAGTTGGGTATAAAAGGGAATGTGGAACATTGTTCTCTAGATTGTTCTTCTCCTGAAGGCTTCTCCTCAGCTCAGGCTTCTCCTACTCTTTCTCCATGCTCACGTCTGTGACAAAGCAGGCACGGAGTCGACGTTTGGAGATGCAAGTGCGCGAGAAACTTTACTGAGAAATAAACACAAGTAATACAAAACTAAGGATACACGCCACACGGCCATCGAAATAACGAAATAACGAAATAAGACTTCACTACGAGGTTAGAGACAGATCATTTTACATAGTCGTCCTAACAACCTAATGCCAAACAGGTGCGTCTAATATTTAGGTGACGCAGATCGGGGAAGCCTTGAAACAGTTGGAGCTCGGGGAGGTCCTGAAAGTTCTCGCCGCTCAGACGCCTTCAGAGGGCGCTCCGACGCGGCGGGAACCGTGATGACCTCTCACTCTTTCTCTCTCTGATTTACAATAATCATGGTTGATTAGGTCGGATTTTGTCACACGTTTGCCTTGTCATCGATTTGATTCATTTGCGATGTTATTGAATATTGAGAGAATCAAATAACTGCAATCCCAGCATATTTGGTTGATATTAATACGCTGTCCAGTTGACCCCTCTTCCATTCGATCAAGGGGAATATTTTGGTTGTTTGTCCAATATAAAACTTGTCACACAATGAGGTGTGAGACCCATCAAGCAATGACTCCATCCAGCAACTCCAGTGTTCAGCATGTGACAGGACATCTCCCCAGACTGCAACTTCTCCGCCCTGACTATTTAACACTGGAACATCATGTCCTTACCATTAATAAGATAATCCACATATTATTGAGTCCCTTTACTGTCATGTCAATATTCACAGGAACATTTACACTAATCTGACCCGATTAGGATCATGGAAGAGGTTGCCTTCTGTTTGACTATTCCTGATCCCACATAGATTGCGTGCTCTTACAGGGGTACCTTCACCACGGCAACAGCCCGCTCTCTGTAAATGGCAGGCTGACAGAAACTCATCAGAGTTTTAGAAAGGGAGCGTTTACCCCCCCCCCCCCCCCCCCCCCCCCCCCCCCCGGTTCCGAGCTTCCTAGGGGGAATGTGGAAGGATTGTGCGGCTGGGTTAACTCAGGTTCACTTCAGGGACCGGCTGAACAGGAAGCAGTCACAGACAGATGCCACCTCGGTCCCCCTCCACCCCTGTGTTCCAGGCCCAGGCTGGGTCATGAGAGGAGAGACTGTGTGTTTGTTTATGCTTTTTCTGTGTGCGCGCGCGTGTGTGTGCTTGTGTGGGCGTGTTTGTGTTCTCGTGCGTGTGTTTCTGACAGAGCCTAAGCGGGCAGGAGTTGTGTAACAGCACCGGCCTGGCTGGGCTGGGCTGGGCTGGGGAGGATTAGGAGAGCTCCGGTGCCAGGGGATGTGGGTTAATTAAAACGGTTTTCAGAGGTGGGAGCCTCTACCGGGCACAGAGTGAGACTCGGCCCCATCTGTTACAGACGTGATAAAGCCCGGCCCCAGCCACGCTAGCAGGACTCTGGGGTGGCTCAGCCTGGCGCTGCCAGCCTCACCAGGGCACTTCCCTTGTGGGTCGGGGATGGGGGTCAGTAGGCAGGGATGTGGGTCTGGGATGGGGGGTCAGTAGGCAGGGATGTGGGTCTGGAGGTCAGTAGGCAGGGATGAGGGTCTGGGATGGGGGGTCAGAAGGCAGGGATGAGGGTCTGGGATGGGGGGTCAGAAGGCAGAGATGAGGGTCTGGGATGGGGGGTCAGAGGGCAGGGATGAGGGTCTGGGATGGGAGAGGGGGTAGAGGTGGGTTGAGAAATTAGTCAGTTGGTCAGAAGGGACAAATGTTATCATGGCTGCTTTCTGATGAGCTAAGAGATTGTTGAGGCACACTGTGGAAGGTAGTGAGATTCATAAAGGGCCAATTCATTTGATCATACAGATATAGTTAGGAAACATTGTTTCTTCTAAGCGTTTCTATGACTGTAAGTCTGCTTGGTGTGAGGTTGACACTGTTTGATTGCACTGGGACTCATCCTGGTCTCCAAATAGACCCGACATCAGCTGGCACCTTAAGGAAAAACAGGACAGAAGCTACACTGATCTTAGGTTTGGTCATCTGGTCCCTTCAGTAAGATCTACCTGGATCAAGGCATGTAGTCCGTCTGAATAATCTGGGATCTGCCTGGATCATGTGTGAAGGATCTGCCTGGATCATGTGTGAAGGATCTGCCTGGATCATATGTGAAGGATCTCCCTGGATCATATGTGAAGGATCTGCCTGGATCATGTGTGAAGGATCTGCCTGGATCATATGTAAAGGATCTCCCTGGATCATATGTGAAGGATCTGCCTGGATCATATGTAAAGGATCTGCCTGGATCATACATGAAGGATCTGCCTGGATCATACATGAAGGATCTGCCTGGATCATACGTAAAGGATCTGCCTGGATCATATGTGAAGGATCTGCCTGGATCATATGTAAAGGATCTGCCTGGATCCTGGCTGGTAGTGAGTGCTCAGGCTTTAACAGTGTTGTGTGTGAGTGCTCTGACAGATCTGGTTCCCCGTGCCGACACTATAGGCTCTAATGCAACGTTTCACACTTTCATGTTTATGCCCATGGGACAACAAGACCCGTTCAATATATGTTCCACCATGCGTTGCGTCACATTCAATCCAATATGTATTTCTAAGCATGTTTGGTTATGGTGCGTTGTAAAAATGGGTTTTCCTTCCAGTTAAGTGGTATACATGTATGAGTAACAAGGCGTGACAGGAATGTGATTTGCACTAAACTACATACGCAGAGAAACACCCAATAATGACAAACCTCGGCAGAAAATAAACAAAATACCAACGTACCTTAATTGATCCTGACTAGGTAGTTTACTGCAGTAAATTGCCTGGACGGTTTACGGTCTGGGCTTGGAGGCGACACGCTGTATGGTTCACTAATGTATGGAATCAGAAGAACTATGTTCCTGACAGGTTGGATATGACTATGTTTACCTATGATTATGGTTAGCTGACATGTGGGATATTACTCTGGCTTGCTGGACGGGAGAAGGAATTCTCCATTCCCTGTTACCTTAACCAAAGGTAGGCAAAGTAGCCTTTGATAAGCTAGCAAGTTTAGCTAGTTGTACAATATTAGGAAGTTTCCTGTAACAGAGTAAGCTAGCAGGGGGGGTAGCCATCTGATGACGGGTGACATTAGAAGATGTTCATTGATTAGCATACCGAACAAATGCAATAACGTGTACAGTATTGTAATGGAACAATTTATGTGGGGCCGACGTGCCAAGATATTTGGCCTGTAGCCAAAGTAAATGATGTTTCTCGGTCAAACTGGCATCTCTGGCTCCTGTTCTAGAACCTTGGCTGAACTTCTCTCCTCCTGGTACTTGGAGAACACTAATTACTAGCATGGATAAAACAGCACCAGAGCCTATCCATATACTTGGAAAGAAAGTGAATGAGGGTTGGGCACTGACTAATCATTATTGATGACAATTCAATCTCACTTAGCAACCGGATGGCTGGCCAGCCAATGACGCTCGAAGGGGAGAAATCAGATGGATTGCTATTGGCCAGCTTTGTGGCCCACAAAGCCAATTAAAGTGTCGAAAGTAGAATTCCAGGGAATGTCTGTCTAGTGCTTTCAACTCCGGGTGAACAAAATGGAAGAATAGAAGTGTTTCGATCAATCTGGACTCGATCTCTTGGTAAAAAGCCGACCCAGTACAGGTGTTAAGTAGCACATCTCCATGGTTACCGAGTTCAGGAACTCGTCTTCGGGCTGGAAAGGTGAGATCCGGTCTGATCCGGTCCCACACCTGGCTATCACAGGCATTGCTTCCTGTGGTGTAATTATCTTACCTCTCTGTAGGATGGCGTGTACATTCTCATTCATATTCATGAGCGTGTCTTCATTTGATCTGTATTAACACTGTGATGTCTATAGGAGCAGCGCTTCAAAAAAAACTTCAAAAGCCCCTGTACTCCGTCATGTGCCACTGATCTCCGCACGGAACGATGCCTCTGGACACGATCGACACACGCTTTAATCTCGACGTGTTGTCAGCAGTACACCATGTTCTTTGGTGGTCCATGCGTGTGTTGCATGCACGCGCACGTGTGGTGTGGGAGTGTGCGCCCGTGAATGTGTTTGCACGTGTTTGCGTGTTCTGGGGTTTAAGGGTTAACCAACTTTGTTCCCAGAATGCTCAGTGTGACAGTGTTCCTGGAGCAGGTGAAAGGCATGCTGGGTAAGGCATGTCTGACCCTTGACCCTGTGGTCTTGATCACCATCAAACAAGCTGTCACCTCCTGCAGAGGGAGATGGAGAGAGAGTGGGCTTGGCTAATGGTGTGTTGCTTTCAGGGTTGAGTCTGTGTTTCATCCTCTGGTCTCACCAAGGGAAACATACACACACACATAAACACACACATAAACATGCGCACACACACACACACACATCTTGTGCACACCCAGCTGATACATCATCAGCTACGAGGCGATAAACCCATTTTAGATTTGGAGACCTGATAAACACACACACGCATACGCATAACCGCGCGCCCAATGTTCCCACAGACGCTCACACACCAGCTCAAACAGTCGTGTCAGACTCGACACGTCTCCCTAGATGAGCAGCCTCCCGGGGGGTTCATGAGACAGCCCGAGTGTTTCCGGCGTGTTCCGAGGCGCCTCAACAGGCCCGTGTAGGAGCCACTCCCCGCCCCCTGCACACCCCCGCCCCCTAGCCTGCTGCTCGAAACCAACACCAGGGGAATTCCCCCTCAGAGCAGGAATGATGAGGTTGGGGGGGGGGGTGGGGGATACGTGTGTGTGTGTGTGTGGGGGGGGGAGAACGCCGGGGTTCTAATGAGAACATAAACACGACGCGGTGGGAGCCACGCGTTCGCTAACCGAAGGGGAGAATCCCTCACCTCATAAGACACACGGGTATTGCATCGCCTGTTTACGCCTCACCAACACACGCCTTCCTCTCTTCCTTGGCTCTCGAGCGCACACGGAACACAAACGTGCAGTTCATTGGCACCCATAATAATACTGGGGTAAATAGTTTCACGATGCCAATTTGGCTGCCTTCTGAAGCAATCGAATGAATCCCTCCACAACATGAAATTTGATTTATGCAGTATTCCTGCCAGTAGGAAGTGTGACGATTCGTCATCTCCGTCACCGTACACGTTCCCTCCCCGTGTGCAGGGCAGCAAAAAGAGACGCTGAGACGGACAATTGCAGCAACACTTCGGTTGTCTTTTTTCTGCAGAGGAGACAGAACACTAGCAGGCACACCGCCGTACTAGGACTTCCAAAACGGTCAAAGAAACACTTTACGTCAAAACAAAACGGAATACAAACAATCGGCGAAACTCAGGCGGTCCCTCAACCGCCGTCTGCACGAGTCTTTCTCCGGCTCCGCTCTCCCCCTCCTTCACCTAATCGGGACCTTTTTAAAGAAAGCACAATCAAGCATATGCGTTTCACCTGGTTACGCGAGAATACCAATTAAGTGTCCTTGGGCCTACCTCCCAGGAGAGGGTGCCCACGGACCCTGTATTCCACCTGACCCCTCACAGAAGCCTTACCAGGGTGTGAGACTGTCCAGGAGAGTGGGGCTAAGCAGTGGGAGGGAGACAAGAGGGCGGGGCTAAGCAGGAGAGGATGGGGAGACTGTCCAGGGGGCGGGGCTAAGCAGGAGAGGATGCGGGAGACTGTCCAGGGGGTGGGGCTAAGCAGGAGAGGATGGGGGAGACTGTCCAGGGGGTGGGGCTAAGCAGGGGGTCCATTCTGCTAACCCCTGTTTCTCCAGAAGGAGCTGGAAAGCAGTCTGGCGGTCTGGAATAATGTAAGTGTCATCAATCATCTGAAGACGGCTGGATACCTGTCTCTCCTGCCCTCTCGGCCGACCAAGCCGACAACATCCCTGCAGCCACTCGACAGGCGTCGCGCTCCAAACAACCCCGAGTGAAACGAGCAGGGAACACCCCAGTTCCCACCGATCTGCTCGATGGGGCAGATCTGTGGGAATCGCCCGGCAACTTCAACGATCAAGTACGTCAGAGCCTTGCTGTCCCTCCACCCACCAGCCGGCAGTAAGGAGCTCCCAGTTTGGCCTGGCACCGCTGCCAACCCAGAGGGAGCAAAACAGGGCTTCGCAAACTCCCAAAACGTGAACAACACAAGTGGGAGCCGCGGGTGCAGCCGTGGGGATTCGGAGATTCACGAACCACTGTGATGGTTACAGTAATGTTTCGCTGACACACGCAACTGTGAAGAAGCACTGATGCTGGGTTAGGGTTAGGGTTAGATAGATAGGGTTAGGGTTAGGGTTAGGGTTAGATAGAGATAGAGAACAAGTCGAGAGGGGCCGGAGAGGGCCTCCCGTGTGCTGACGAGGCAAGGTGCTGTGCGTCCGAACGACAGACCGCCCGCTTCTCTCTTGTCAGGAGTGTGGAAGAAAGTTCTCGTGTGACTATCAAGTTAGGTTCCGGCGTCACAAGCATTAGACGACCAGATGATTGGACGGAGTGTTCTGTATTCTCTAAGCAACACAAACTGAGAACGACCTGTTCAAACGCGCGTTGAAAGTAGCAAAGTCTCTCTCTCCAAGGCACCTCGGTGTTGATAATGAAAAGAGAAAAGGGAATCCGACATACAGAGAGACCTGGTGGTTTCTTCCTCAGGTGCAAGCTGCCTCCTGCTTCTCTGTGGCGTGCTTGGTGCCTCTCCTCCCCCAACTTCTCCCAGCGGGGAGCACACAGGACACACGACTGGGGTGTTGGAGGCAGGTCTGGAGGCAGGTCTGGAGGCAGGTCTGGAGGCATGTCTGGAGGCAGGTCTGGAGGCATGTTAGCGGAGGTGTAGAGGTGAAGGTGTTGGGTGGGTGGGGGGGGCACACGTTATGAGAGAGAGAGAGAGAGAGAGAGAGAGAGAGAGAGAGAGAGAGAGAGAGAGAGAGAGAGAGAGAGAGAGAGAGAGAAGAGAGACAAGAGAGACAGAGAGAGAGAAGACAGACAGACAGATAGATAGATACATAGATATATACATAGATATATACATAGATATATACACAGATGCATGGTCCAGTCTAGTCAAGTCCAGAGTAAGATGTAGTGACAGAGAGAGAGGCATACAGTCCAAACCATTCCAGTTCAAGTGCAGTGACCCAATACATCCTTCATGTTGCCATGGCAGCGAGCTCTGCAAGCCAGGCCCCAGGTGACAGTCATTAAGCCCTCGTACGACTTCTCTCCATTGGTCAGTCACATTTTCTCATCATTGATCCACTCTCTATTTAATCAATCATACTCATTACTCTCTCTTTCCCACTCTCCCTCCCTCTCTTTCTCCCTCACTCACTCGCTCTCTCACTCTCTCCCACTCTCCTTCCCCCCACTCTCTCTCTCTCTCTCTCTCTCTCTCTCTCTCCTCTCTATTTCCCTCCATCTCTCTCTTTCTCCCTTGCCCTCTATCTCTCCCTCTGTCTTTCTCTCTCTGTCTCTCACATGTATTCTCTGCTCACAGGAGGACAAACCTGCATGGTCTAGGTAGGTTAGGACAGAGTAGGTCAGGCTAGGGTAGGGTAGGGTGGGGTAGGGTGGGTGGGTTGGGCAAGGACAGGGACCAGAGTGACCCAGGGCAGGTCATGGTGCAGTAGGACTGGGCAGGTCAGGGTGGATCAGGCCTGATAGACAGGCAGGGGGAACCTGGTGGTAGCAGACAGCCTGCTCTCTCTGACAGCTGCACCATCTGGTCGGACGCCGTGGCGATGAGTTCAAACCAATGCCTGTCCTTTCTCTTTCTCACACACACGCACACACGCATACCTCATGCAGCGTTTACCCCCGACACACACTTGCACCAGTGATAAATCCCTCACTCATATGCACACTCTCACACACACACACACACACACACACATGCATATGTAGGATGGATGTCCTATCCTAGAGGTGAGGGTTTATCCCTCTCTCTATGTTCCTATTCCATGTAAACCCTGTGCCAGGGTAGGCCAGCTTGCCCTGCCATTTAGTATCCTCCTTCATCTCCCCCCCCTTCAGCCCTGACCTCCTTACCTCCTCTCTCCCCCTCATCCCTCTCCTCCACCTCTCTCCCCCTCATCCCTCTCCTCCACTCCTCCTCCTCTCTCCCCCTCATCCCTCTCCTCCACTCCTCCTCCTCTCTCCCTCATCCCTCTCCTCCACTCCTCCTCCTCTCTCCCCCTCATCCCTCTCCTCCACTCCTCCTCCTCTCTCCCCCTCATCCCTCTCCTCCACTCCTCCTCCTCTCTCCCCCTCATCCCTCCCTCCCTGTCCTCCACTTCTCTCTCTCTCCTGCCTCCATCCCTCTCGTTAACTCCTCCTCTCTCTCCCCCTCATCCCTCCATCCCTCTCGATAACTCCTCCTCTCTCTCCCCCTCATCCCTCCATTCCTCTCGATAACTCCTCCTCTCTCTCCCCCTCATCCCTCCATCCCTCTCCCCTGTTCCGGTTCCATTCGCCTCCGGCAGTTATGGAGGACTTCCAGCAGTGTGAGTGTTGATGAGCTTAGCAGAGAGAGAGACTGCGTGTGGTGAGCTGTCTAGCATCTGCAGGCCAGTTGGGGGCTGGCTACCAGAGGCACACCACATGTGAACAACTGTCTGACAGATGGAGCTGAGGAGCTGATTGGTTGGTGGAGCTGAGGAGCTGATTGGTTGGTGGAGCTGAGGAGCTGATTGGTTGGTGGAGCTGAGGCGCTGTCGATGATGACAGCTCAGAGCCTGGCTAGGACCCCAATGATCTCCAGTCGAAGGGATTATGAGAGATACTGCCTATAATACCAGACTGGAAGCACACACACACACTTACACACTCGTCCATTTCACTGTCACTTATGTGCTGGCCTGCTCCAGCAGGAAATCACCTGAACACAATGTCACCTGGAGCAGCAGTCCTACACCACCCAGCACCTCCCAGCTCTGCTTGTCTGTGTGCACCGCCATGATATCCTCCCCCCCGCTCCTCTTATCTGTGAGACCATCAGACTGACAGAGATACTGAGCAGAGGAGAGTTGGAGTGGAGCTCGCTAATGGAAAACCCTGAGGTTGAAAAGCACCTCAGAGAAAGAGAGGGGAGGATAAGATGAGTTTGGTTGTTTGCGTGGGTGTTGGTGTGTGTGTGTGTGTGTGTGTATGTGCCTGTGTGTAGGTGTGTTTGTGTGTGTGTGCGTTTATGTGTGTGGGTGTGACTGTATGTGTAGGTGTATGCATGTGGGTCTGTATGTATGTCTGTTTGTGTGTGTGTGCGCGTGTGTGTGTGTGAACGTGGGTGTGTATAATTGTAGTTTTACTTCCGGAGATAAAAGGCCAAATCCTCCTCTCATGTGTCATCACACTGTCCTCGTGAATGGGGGGAAAATCCATCAGCTCAGAGAGAAGAGGAGCGAGGGAGGGAGGGCGAGAGGGAGGGAGAGATAAAGGGAGAGAGGGAGAAGGGAGAGAGAGAGAGAGAGATAAAGGGAGAGAGAGAGACATTGACACTGAGAGGGGAAAAAAAGGAACAAGGGTTTTGGCTCCATCGCTCCCCCTCCCTCCCTCCCTCCCTGCCTCGCCCTCTCTCCGTCCCTCGATCCCTCCTTCCCTCCTCTGGGCTTAGTCTCACCCAGATGCCACACAGGACACAAACAGCGAGCGTGGCACCAGCACGCGTGCTCCCGAGCATGTCCTGTCACCGTGCTAATATGACACTGTTCAATCCGAGCGTATGAATAAAGATGAGTTCTAACATCTAGGCTCAGATGGTTCTGTTTAGCACATCGATGTGTATGTGTATTGGGTGAATGTGAGTGAGTGTGTGTCCTTTCCTCTACAGGCACTGTGAGTGTGTGTGTGTGTGTGTAAGGCTAGCATGAGTTGAAGCTGATTTGGTGTATTTTGTTACAGTTGTGTGATGCCCACAGGTCTAGTCTAGGTGAGCACAGCCCCATATGATGAGCAGACCTTTAGCCTCTGATTCAAACATCCAGTTCACACTGTCTTGTTATAATCCATTAGAGAGCCAGGGACGTTCTCTTCTCCTACGAGCCTTTAAGAACACACACAAAGACACGCACACACACCCATACTTACAGAATCCATCCAAAATGGGTCAGCGCGGAACCTTGAATTTGTGTTAAGGAAATTAACGGTTTCCAATCGCGCCCGTGTGTGCGCGTGTGCGTGTTTGTGTGGCTCAGTGTTGAGGGTCCCTCCGGGCCGAGGGAAGGACTGCTACTGCCCTCTGGTGGGCAGAGTCGGAACCGCGACCGCCGGCTCCTCTCACCTCCGCCTCTGCCCCGGCAGAGGCGTGTGGGCTGAGCCTCGATGAATCACCGTCCCAGCTCAGGGCGTGGGCGGCTGGCAAGCGCGGGGAAGAACGCGAGGAGGACGTCCTTTTCTCCCACAGATCACTCCCCGCGCCTTGCAGGCCCACACAGACGGAGCGCGGAAAATCAATGAAGACATCCCAAAGTCGCTTCCCTGACTGTGAAGCTGCTTCACCCGCCTGGCTCCCCCCCCCCACCCCGCCGGCGCCCCGGTGCAGGAACGCGGGGGCTTCCGACGCCGCTCGGCTCGCTGAGTCATCGTCCTGGAATAAAACACAGCATTACTCACAGGCCCGGCTGTGAGGATGGAGATGTGGCCGTGGCGGAGACACATCTCTCTGCTCCTTTGACTCCGGGGGGGGGGGGGGGAGGGGGGGGGGGGGGGGTTACCGCTCTCTGCCACTAGGGGGCTCTGCCACAGAGTGTCCGGTTTGGTTTCTCCCTGTCTGGAAACTCCTCACGCACACGAAACACACACACCAGCTCCACATTGCTGCTGCCTATCCAGGCACGGAGCCCACCCAGGTAGGAGGTCTGGGTTCTGCGGAGGAACAGGTGGCCGCGAGATAGCGGTCTCATCTTTCATCCGCGTTCTCCTGGAACCGCAGGGGGCCAGGCTAATGATGAAAACATTTACCCCATCCGGATCATCTCTCAACCCCTGATAGACGAACAGAGGAGCGGGGGAGAGAGGGGAGGGCGCGCGTCGGAAAATGAGGGGAGGTTGAAGGATAATGGGTGGGGGAAGGGAGGGTGGTTTGGAGGGGGTAAGGGGTAAGTGAAGACTTGTTAGAAATGTGTTGTTATGGTGGACTTTCAGCATGCCTTCAAAACCAAACCTGCATTATCAACCCCCATACTTCACACAACAAGCACAAACGTGCACACCCACCCACGCATGCACACACCCGCCCACGTGCACATATATACACAAAGACTCACGCAGAACCCCTCATTCCCCTTTCATCCCGTTTTGGTTTGTTCCTCCTCGACGCACCTGCCACTTTCCCCGAGACAACGGAACACGTCTGCAGGAGATGAAAGGAGCTTAATGATGTTTAATACATGTGCTCTGTCCAGCGGGAGGGAGGGAGAGAGAGAGAGAGAGAGAGAGAGAGAGAGAGAGAGAGAGAGAGAGAGAGAGAGGGAGGGAGGGAGAGACGGAGGGGAGCGCAGACAGCGTTCATTCTTCTTCTTCTTCCAGCGATGTATGAAGGCGAAGCTCGCGGTGTTTACTCACTGACACTCCTCACAGCGTCCTGGCCGCGGGAGCTCTCGTCGATGCAGATACAGCCGTGGCCAAAAGCATTGGGAGCGACATACATTTTGCGTTTGCAAAGCTTGCTGGGCCTTGGCATAAAATGACTGCTAACACAATTTCAGTAAGTCATATCATCAGCACAGGGGAAAGTGTGAACTAGTTCTAGCCAGGTGAAATCACTCTATCTTTCTGATTGGATTTTAAGAGCAGATTGACTGCTGTAAAAGAGGGGACTATTTGCATATATTGACAATTTTCGCCCCAAAAAAGCTTTCGAAAATATGAAATGTGCCTTATTGTATTCCATAGAAACATGTGAAACGTGAAAACATTTTCCTCAAATAGTGAACCAGCAAACTTTGCAAAGCACAACATTTGTCATTGCCAAAACTTATGGCCACGACTGTATGCTGGAACACACACGTGCACACACGTGCACACACACCTACACACACAGCACATACAAACGCATACTCACAAACACACAAATGAAACGCGTGCACACACATTCGCACACCAGACTGCGCTGAAGCACAGATGCTTATGCCTTTGTTGATAGAATGAGGTTCTAGTCTGCCGTAGAAATATGATGAGGGTCGAGCCTAGATATTATTAGGTTACAACAGCATTGTAAACATGACATTGTGCAACAGGATGTTGAACGAACCTACCGAAGGTTATTGTACCTTTCAAGCACTGTCAATTGTTCGGTGTGTGCGTTCTTGCGGTCGTGTTTGCGTGTGGGTGTTTGTGCAGACGGAACGAGCCCTTTCGCAGTCTGTCACAGCGTGTTTGCTGTGCTTGGGAGAAAAGCACAAATTGCCGTGCGTTTTCTGTTCAATCGTAAGCGTAAACAGAAGCTGAGCCAAACACTGTGTTGCCTTATTGGTCCCTCTGGGGTTCTCCGCATAATGACTGTCAACGCATGCTGCATGTCACCCCTCAACATCCATGACATGCGTGTTTGCGACAGCTGACTCAATGATGAAGTCACCTCTCTCCACACCGTGGAGACAGAGGGATGTCAACGTCTACTGGGATGTGCTACTGGGTTTGCTTGGGTCACAAGCCTCACTCTCCAACTGGAATGTCGTTTGTGGTCTGTAGTTTCGCCGTGTCTTGAGCTCATACATCTCGTGTTCATTTCATGCGCCTCGGAATGTGTCTTGAAATGTTTCCAAGTCATGGGTTAGGGTGTGTTCAACGTGATAGGGTGTGGTCAACTCTAAAAAAAAACACAGCCAACTCCAAAAATGCATTTTATTAGTGAATCGTCAGGTGTTTGGAGAAGGGCCGGGGGTAGGCTGGGTATTGAGGCTGGGGGGAGGTTGAGGATGGAGGCTGGGGATGGAGGCTGAGGATGGAGGCTGGGGATGGAGGCTCGAGAAGAAGAAGACTGGGAACAATGCAGTCTGGGTAATCACCCAGAGTTAACAGTGACTCCTCGTGGTCAAGCCTGTCTACTGCAGTAGAACCTGATGGGGTTGGTGTGTGACAAGCAGCCTGCAGTCTGGCATGAGTCGACAGTGACCCGGGCTTGAGAGAGACAGCAGGGTTATTATCACACATCCACCCCTCCCCCTCCGCTCCTGTAAGGCCACAGTGGCACAGTGCTACCTCCGATAGACCCAGCCCTGGGAACCTCTCGAAAAACACTTCCCTTAAGCCTCCAGAGTCAGGAAGTGATATAGTGACACGTCAGTAGTTTTATATACAAGCAATTTCCAAAACGAATCATTCAAAAAGACCAGGCTCGTCTTTACATGAACATGACGAACAACATCCTCGTTTTTCAGCAAACAGCATCAACACAAGCCTAACCTGCTGGAACGCCGAGATATTAACACACACACTATATATCTCAATAAAAAAGAGCAATTCACCTAAATCCAGCTAAACTGCACATTATTTCATCCTCTCACATAAACCGTCCTTATAATGCCTTATGTCACTGTGCGAGATCCAGCAGGCATGTATACAACAGTGCATTCTCTATAGCGATTTATACGCCATCATAACCTCCTAAACACCGTATAGCAGTGGCGATCCATCTTGGAGGAATCTCCTGAAGCCTCGCTCAGGCCCTGATGGCCTCTGGGGGGGGGGGGGGGGGGGGACACAGCCAGCCAGCCTCCCTGAATCACCATCATTACACACACACACACACAGGAATATGGATGTCTACTTTATGGTCGTTTAAATCACGCCTTGTTATTTTTATGATTGTTGCCCCTCTCCAAGATAAATGGAGAGATAAAGATGGGCGAACGAGGGGAGGAGCTGACATTTGAGGAAGTCCTGTTGGGGCAGTAAAGATCCTTCTCTGGGATGGAGGCTTTGGGAGGGGGGGGGAGGGGGAGCAGGACAGGGACCGGAATGCTGATGGAGAACCACAGAGATGAGAGAGAGGGAAGAGAGAGAGAGAGAGAGAGAGAGAGAGAGAGAGAGAGAGAGAGAGAGAGAGAGAGATGGAGAAAAGAGAGAGGGGCAGAGGGTCTGGAGAGAGACAGGGGGTATGGCAGGAGATAAAGAGAGAAAGGGAAAGAAAGACTGAGAGAGAAGAAGAGAGAGCGAGAGATAGGGACAAGGGCGTCGGGAAGAGAAAATGAAATGAAGCGAGGGGAGGAACAATTATTGATTAACGAGCGCGGGAGGGAGAATACAGCGAGACAGATAAACAGAGTCAACAGAGGACACTGGGCAGAGAGAGCGATAGATCACTGGACGGACGGGCCCGAGAGGGACGCCGCGAAGGCAGTTCTGGAGGGCCGTGCAGGCCGCAGCGCCCCCTAGTGGACGTCTCAGAAGGCAGGCTGGTGGAAGAGCTCCCCTGAGGCCAGCCGGCGTTTGAGTTCTTTCCACAGCAGCTCCCTCTCTCTCTGCGAGCCCTTCATGAAGCCCCGGTTCTCCTGGGCGCGCCGAGACAGGTAGGGGATCACCTCGTCCACTGGGCCGTACGGAACGTACTTGTAGACGGGGAACCCTGCCTGGCCTGGGGGGAGAGGGTGGAGGAGAGGGTGGTGGAGGAGAGGGTGGAGGAGAGGGTGGTGGAGGAGAGGGTGGAGGAGAGGGTGGTGGAGGAGAGGGTGGAGGAGAGGGTGGAGGAGAGGGTGGTGGAGAGGGTGGTGGAGGAGAGGGTGGAGGAGAGGGTGGAGGAGAGGGTGGTGGAGGAGAGGGTGGAGGAGAGGGTGGTGGAGGAGAGGGTGGAGGAGAGGGTGGATGGAAAGGGTGGAGGAGAGGGTGGAGGAGAGGGTGGAGGAGAGGGTGGAGGAGAAGGGGAGAGCGGTGGGAAAGGGGTTGGAAGAGGGGGGGGATTAGCGGAGGAGGGCAGCGTCGACGCAAACGGCTAGCTGACTGACGAGAACCTGGGAGACGGGAAAACTGCCACCGTCACCTTACCCAGTGGAAAGCTGATCTGGTCGCACATGCCCAGTAGCTGTCCGAAGTACACCTTGTTCTCCATGGGGGTGAGGCCCAGCTCGTTCATCCTGCGTGGGGCAGGGACGTCACACCATCACACACAGCAGGGTAACACCCTCTTTCCCGTTTAACTCCATTATACCAGCACAGGTCATGGGGCAACGAGCTAAATGTCAAGAAATGGCTTTTCTCTTTAGGGGCTCATTTGCTGCACTTTCCAGGCTATAATGGTATACTGTGCTAAATGCAAAGGGTGCATGGCAGGGTTACCATTGTAATGTGCTGAATGAGCTGGAAAATCTCTCTGAATCTGCTGACGTGCTTAAATAAGTCCCCTGGGGGTGTTTCCATGAACAGACAGTGTCACTATGTCTGCAGAGGAGGATGAAGAAGAGGAAGAGGAAGAGAAGAGGAAAAGGAGGAAGAGGAGGAAGAGGAGGAAGAGGAAGAGGAGGATGAGGAGGAAGAGGAAGAAGAGGAGGATGAGGAAGAGGAGGAAGAGGAGGATGAGGAAGAGGAGGATGAGGAAGAGGAGGAAGCTGTAGTTACCGTCTGATAGTGTGTTTCACCGTGTCCTCGTTGTGAGAAGCCACCATGACGTTGGCCTTCCTTTGGAGCCCAATCTCATCCAGTACATAGTCCAGGCATCTGATCACACACACACACCACACACATACGCACACACACACATACAAACACAACCAAACACACACCCACAACGGAACACACACACACAACCACACAATGGAACACACACACACAAACACAAACGCACACACAACCACACACACACAACCACACACACACAACCGCACACACACACACACAGAGAGAGGCTTGAATTACATGCTGACAGAGCAGTGACCCAGAGTGTGTGGTTTCTGAGTGGAATACTGGAACAAAATGACAGCTGGTGGCTTAACAGAGAACTGCGCAAATAGCACAAAGTCTTTGCTGCATATCATCCCCTCTCTCCCCTACATTTGATGTCTCTGCATGAGTCTCTATGAAAAATTATAAAGGTAGAAATGCGCCAACAAACATATTTAACAAAATAACAAGGTGACCTCTGACCTCTACCAGGTCCAAGATGCAGGACAGGTGGACCAAGGCATGTCCAACAGGACAGAGGGGATGATAGCTTATGGCCTTACACTGTGATATATTCCGTATTTCAGTATATAGAGAGTATATATATGTTCAATTGATGATGTGTTGGCAGACCCTCACACATCTGTCGAAGAGATGAGGTCACAGTAAAGTACATCCATGGATTCAACTGGAACCTACGTGTACCCAGCCAGCCTGGTAACTCCACCTGCCACAGCCACAGCTCAGCGGTGGAGCACGTGACCCTGGAGCACGTGACCCTGGAGCACGTGACCCTGGAGCACGTGACCCTGGAGCACGTGACCCTGGAGCACGTGACCCTGGAGCACGTGACCCTAGAGCACCATGATCACCTGTGGTACATGAGGTTGGTGAAGTCGTAGTCCGGGTTGATGGGGTCGTCGTAGCCGATCTCCCGGGCCCGGCTCCTCTCCTGGTACATGTACGCTCCACGGACCAGCTTGGCCCCGAAGCACCAGCCCTCTCGCCGCGACAGCTCCACGTCCATGCTGACGTTGTTGTAGGCTTCCTGGGAGGAAGGGACCACCTTCAGCACTGGGCGTTCCTAGGTGTGTTCCTAGCTGGTAGCTGTGTTGGGTCAGTAACTTTGTTCCTAGTTGGTAGCTGTGTTGGGTCAGTAACTGTGTTCCTAGTTGGTAGCTGTGTTGGGTCAGTAACTGTGTTCCTAGTTGGTAGCTGTGTTGGGTCAGGAGATTTGTTCCTAGCTGGTAAGTGAGGTCATGGGATGAGTCATGAGCTGCACAGTTCTATGCACTAGTCCAATGTTATTGTTGCACAGATATTATTCATACTATTATTATTGTTCACCGTACCTGGAGGCTAAGATGTGTCAACTTTGCTTTACTATACTTAACTATGTGTGGATGTTGCCGACATTGAGGTAGGAGGACTGGTATGTGTAAATGTAGGTTCCTAATGTTAAGATAGGACTGGTGTTAGATCTTATATGCAGGTGATGTTGAGGTATAGGTTAGATAATGGCTGCAGGTACCTTGAGGTAGCACTGGTAGGTGTTGAAGATGACCGGCTTGTCTTTGTTATAGATCCTCTGCATCTCCAGAGTTAGTCTACTGATAGCCGGCTGGAGGTAGGTCTGTTCTGCATCCACCATCAGACGCACACCGTGGTCCTCTGCATGCTATACACACACACACATACACACACACACACATACACACACACACGTACACACAAACAGGTTATCATACACAGCACATCCCAGAATTATTGTTATTGTTAATTGTGTATCTGTCAAGGTGTATATCAGGTGTGTACCAGGTGTGTACCAGGTGTGTACCAGGTGTGTACTAGGTGTGTACCAGGTGTGTACCAGGTGTGTACTAGGTGTGTACCAGGTGTATACCAGGTGTGTACCAGGTGTGTACTAGGTGTGTACCAGGTGTGTACCAGGAGATAAAGAGGTGTTTACCAGGTGTGTACCAGGTGTGTGTCAGGTGTGTACCAGGTGTGTATCAGGTGTGTACTAGGTGTGTACCAGGTGTGTATCAGGTATGTACCAGGTGTGTGTCAGGTGTGTCAGGTGTGTGTCAGGTGTGTATCAGGTGTGTACCAGGTGTGTACTAGGTGTGTATCTCCTGTACCTTGGCTAGAAGGTCCATCCTCTGGAGCATCCTGTTCATCTGCTTCTCCTCTTCCTCTGAGAACTCACTGAGCAGAGGCTCCAGCTGTCCTGTCTGGCCAAACACACACACACACACACGTACACACACACACACATACACAGGTACTTCAGTTACACTGCCAACATACTAATTTACACAGACACATACTCAATTTAAAAAACAAATACTAGTCTACACACAGAGAGGTGTCAGCTACAATACAATATGTAATATATGTATATAGAATACAATACTATTACAATATATAATACAATACTATTACAATATATAATACAATACTATTAGTTTAGAACTATTATACTATGACTAGTTTACTACTATAATACTACTACTAGTTTACTTTACAGAGATGTTGGCCTGCTTACCTCCATGTTCGGCACCACCAGCAGGTCTGATGTCTTGGTTCTGTCGTCCATGAGGCTGTTCCAGTCCAGCACGTCAATGGTCCTGGAAGCCCAGAACAATTTAGCCTTTAGCATGGTTCAATCCAGTTTCCTCAGGGTAATAGTGTACTACAGAATAAACAATGGGAAAACAAATTCATGTTTATTGGCCATGGATGATATGGAATCTGTGGTGTGATTTCCTGATGTTGTGTGGTTTGCAATTTGTTTGTTGATTCCCGTCTTGGTCAAGACATGATGTGGTCTTCACCCTGATGATCCCGGTTTCTCTGTGTCGAACCAGCCTTTGTAGTCTCCTCTGGCTCCCAACCTGGTCATAAACTCCTGGAACAGCAGCATGCACCGAGATCACAAACAGCACAACGGCACCATGCACCGAGATCCCAAACAGCACAACGGCACCATGCACCGAGATCCCAAACAGCATCAATATCTCTGTCGACGCAGAAGCTGGTGTGTGTTTACCACCCAGCAGGGGGCAGCTGGATGATCGGTGTGACGGACCCACCTGCAGCCGCTCCACGTTCAGCCTCTGCTCCAGGGCTTCCAGGTCCCCCTTCCCCTGCCGCAGGGCCAGGAAGCTGAAGAAGCTGCGCCATTTCACCAGCATCTCCGAGAACTGGAGCTGTAACAGGGCAGGACGACCTGGCAGTGAGCGACACCGGGCGCTGAAGCAAGCACCCCCTCCAAGCTGACCCCTCCGACCCCCACGGACCTACCAGGAACTGAGGCCGTCCCAGAGCGGTCATCTTGATGGCGGAGAAACCGTCCACCGAGTTCCCACCTGGAGGTCAAACAAGCTTAGCGCTAAGCCCCAGTCACATCAACAAGCACAGCTGCTGGCGGGGATGGATTTGAAGGCCTGGTTATGGATAGAGCTGACCCTCAAGTGGGTCAGTAGGGAGATGAAGAATGAGCAATCATATCCTGATCCAATTCCTTTGTATCGTTCCCACCCGTGGTTGGATGTTAATGTACGGAACGGATAAGGAACACCCGAGTAATTACAACGGCATCATTGCCTTTCTGAACAACTCTAGCCCTGACCGGGAGTGTAATGTGGAGCAGTCAGGTGCTAGTGGGCCTACCAGACGCCTCGATGCACTTGAGGAAGGTCTCCATATGTTGGTCACACTTCCCCTCGTCAGAGTAGACGTACGAACGGGCGCTGGTCACGCCCCCTTGGCGGTCCCCAAACTGTTTGTGAGCCTCGAACGTCTTCCCTTTGTGGTCCGTGCCTAAGGTTTCAGAGACATTGACAATCCGGTTTTGGCGACCAGTTGCATCGTTACAAACCTCGACGGGGGAAACGCAAGCGAGGCAACTTACCCACGTTTTCGTTTTGCGCTGTGGGTCCGCACGAGCTGGATAGAAACGACGAAACAAATCAGCAGAAATGAAGCTCCTCTTTGGATTCGCATGTTAGAAGCCTCTTATTACGCTGTGCTTCAACACAAACATTCCCATTCAGATAAATACACCCTAGAACCACCTGCATCGTCTTTGACGCACCTGGCTAGAAAGCATTCCGTCTAGAAGCAGCCCTGTACAACCAGGTAGGTCAGTATTCAGCCTTCAAGCAGCCCTATAATACAGAGGCTGAGTAGCTCTATATCTCTATACCACAGAGACATGCAGCTGCACTAACATCATTACACATCAGGCTCCGGTGGGCATTAGCACAAATGAGAAAAGAATTGAGACATACAGTAAGAACATATACATGGTTATACTGCGACTGTAAATCGATAAGGGAATGCGTGTAAGGTCTCCAGAAGCTGGGCAGAGCGAGGACACTGTCTAGGTGCAGTATGAATTCTGGAATGCTCCATCTGAAACCAGAACAGCTACTCAATGTGTCGCGTCAACAGACCACCTCGAGCTGTTCGCGGGAACATCGATCAATGATGCATCCTGTTTTACCTCGTCTGACTTGTGACCTGACCTATACTTCAGCAGACCTGTTCTAGTACCTTCCAAAGGCCTAGTTAGAGAGAGCTAAGTAAAAAGAGACAATTGAGTTATATTGTGCCAAAATATAAACCGGACATACAGTCTTATTTCCGTGGATAAAGGTCTTTTGAAACACACTTCCTGAAGAAGGACAGGCTTTTAAAGCAAGGCAACATTTTAATTCAGTCACGATGAACAGTATTTTCCTCAATCAGAACACGCTCTGTCTCTCCAGCTGCTCATGTGACCGAACTTAATGAACACTGGGAGTTTACAGGCCAGCCAATCAGAGCAGGGGGGATGGTGTACAGGGGACCAATCGGGGCTGGATGCCGTGTTTACGTCCTGATAGTTGAAGTGTCACATTACAGTGTTCCTGACATTCCCAGAGGGAATCAGACTAGTTATATACTCCGGCTGCACGTGACCGATATGACACACTCAGCTTGTGGAGAAGTGTGTTGATGTCGAAAATACAAGTATTTATTTTAGCTGTAGAGCTACTGCTTGTGTATAAAACGTTGTGTTCTCTCTGCCTCCTCACAACTCTGTATATGAGCTACGCTATCACACAGAGAATAGTGCCATGATACCAGGGACTGACATCCTCTGAATCTATGCAACCGTCTTCAAGCAGCTGGCATGTTAGCTTTGTCACGACATTCAAATCGTCTTCTTCAGCATCTTCCGGAAGGGTACTCACTCCATCTCCTCCGCCTGAGAGACGTCCTCCTCCACGCTGTAGTCCAGAACGGAGCCCACCCCGAACGCTCGGTTCTTCTGGATCAGCGGCCCGATGGACTTGTGGTCCTCTCCCGCCACAAACTGGCCGTAGAACGTCATCTTCATGAACTGCTCGAAGGCCTTCTGGCCCAGCAGCTTCTTACTCAGGTCCATCAACTGAAGGTGACAGAAGTTGGGGGGGGGGGGAGGGGGTTGCAGGAGGGGGGGGGGGGGGGAGAGAGGAGGGAGGAGGAGGGAGGGAGGGAGGGAGGGAGGGAGGGAGGGAGGGAGGGAGGGAGGGAGGGAGGGAGGGAGGGAGGGAGGGAGGGAGGGAGGGAGGGAGGGAGGGAGGGAGGGAGAAAAGGGAGAGAGAGTAGGGTGACCGCATAAAAAATCCATCAATTTAAGCTCTACCCAAAGGCAATGTCCAAAACAAAGATACTGGCACAAAAGATACTTGGACAACAGATGAATGCAGTATTGTTCTCTATATTTATTAAACAAACATCTCCTCTTGTTGTTGTTCAAGCACTTAGACGTAAAGCCTGGATATGCCTAAGGGGATATCCAAAACGAAATGAATGCCTGCAACGTGAAACGGAGCGTGTTAGGGAGATGAGATTACTGGAAGATTAGATTCATTATTCAACTGTGTTTGTTGAACCACTTCTAGTTTTACATAAGCATGTTCAAAGTGTTTTCATAAGACTAAGGCTATCCCAAGCAGAAATCAAGGATCGGAAGTGCATAGTCTCAAAAGTATTTCTGTGGTTAGAGTCAAGGAAAGTGTGGTGGTGAGACCATAATAAGGCTGGGAACACGTCATTAATGCTTAATGCGTGATATAGTTTAACATTGATAGGCTACACAGACACACAGGTAACGTTACCTCCTTATTCTTATCGACCAGTATGTCATAAGTGCAAAGTTTGAAAACCACCAGACTTCTCAGCAGTTCTAAACTGTCTTTGCTTTTGTATGCTTCTTGTGTCTGCTCAAAATCCACCACGATTTTGCGCGAGGATTTCGGCCGCGAGAACTGTGACTGTGCGACGTCTTCTGTAGTGTTGACATTGCCCCTGTCCGTCCGGGCTGAAGCGACGGTAGACCGCAACCTTCGGTTGGAAAGGACATTTAACCTTCTACAAAGTATTTCAACCGCAGCCCGTGAAAACACGGGCACAGTTTTAAAATAAGACATTAGTTAGTTGGTCTTCAGTTGATTAGACGGACTTTACAAGTTATGCGCTCTCACGGGAGCGCACCGTTCCCTTGGAGATGCCTGAAGGCGTGACGTCAATCATGCATGTTGCAAAACACCGCCTATTTTTGAACAGGCCTACCACTAGCCAAATTTAGATACGCCGGTTGGTGGTAAATCGGTGACATAAGTACGAATAAGACGTAACAGACAGCTATTATATAATAGTGGGTTTCCGGACAGATAAAAATATGAAAATCGTTTAATTCTTATATTATAATAGCCTATGCCTATTTCAAAAAGCCTATTTCCCAAGCTATATAATTCGTGCCCAAGCAAGCATGGGCTAACAATATGGGCAGAAATATGTCACTAAACTGAATTTAAAGAATGTATAGGTTTATCTTAAATTGAATCGCCAAATGTGAAAGAATAGGCTACTGTATGTCTGCAATTTACGACGCAGATGATGCCAGATCCGCTTACAAACACAAGGGGGCGATGTTGTATCATCAAAGATCTTTAGGCGCGCCCTTACTCGCTGGCATGCGTGTAATTTTGAAAAGCATTTAAAAGTCTGAAGTATTTATAAATAAAATACCAATACAAATATCCCGTGTTACATGGTTTTAGAATGAACTTAACTTATTTTATTAGTTATTATGTAATAGTAGCCCCAGTCATTCTCACGGTGTTTTTTCTTCTTTCTTTTAATGGCTATATTTATATTTTCCAATACAGTCTTAACTCGTGCTTGAATGCCTAAAGGAGGTGTGTGTGTGTGTGTATGGGATGGGGCGGGGGGGGGGGGGGGGGGGGGGGGTCCACAGATGTCCTTGCCAGGCCTAAGTTGCACACTCACTTCAGTGCGGTGACCGCCTGCTCTCAAAGTGGCGCACGAACTACAGACCCTGTAATAACGGCGGCCAAGCGGCGAGTAACAAATCAGGAATTTCCCTTCTGCCACTCCTGAGGGTGCAAAAAAGGATTAAAGCAAGGGAATATTCTTTACATCCAAGTAAAACTTTGCCTTCATATTTGACAAACTTTGCTGCACCTCCATGTACTTTTTTTGGGGTGGTTATAGTTGGCGACATTTTTTATTTTTTATTGTCCATGGATTACTGGACACCTCATCTTTCATGAAAATGCTGGAATAATTCGATTTTTACAGAAATGAAGGGACGCCGTCAACTGATGATCTCCAATAGTGCGTTCTACTTCAGGTTTCACAACTTGTATTTTACTTTACTCTGCGAGGATTGGTGTCGCTCGACTTTTTTTCGACTCTTGGGTCAGTCGATGGCGTGAAGCGGGCGAGTTTTTCTTCATCCTCAAATCTTATTTTGGATTAAGTTACGGAAGTTTTCTCAGTAACACTACACCTGGGGGATTATTCTCATGAAACAAGTAGGAAAAAAACTGGATGTAGTGAAATAGTATTTTGTGAGAGGAGAAATGCGGAACATGAGGCGCGTCTAGAAGGATGCTGTTTCTTGTACAATGGAATTGAAGAACACTTTAGTTATTGCGGTGATTTGTTTGTTTTTCTGCTCGAGTCTCAGCCAAGAGCTCAATTCTAAAGGCAAGAATGTATGCAAATTACCAGGGTGAGTATTGAGAGCCTCACTCAACTAACTTTGGTCGGGGGGGGGGGGGGGGTTATGGCAAAGACAATGCCATGCATTTGTTCGTCGTCATTATGTGCCTTAATTTACTATTCAACTTTAACTTTTATGTTTTGTTAATGCTGAAATAGGTTGATTCAGATTGGTGCGGGTCTCCTTTTGTTACTCTTCTAAAAAAAAAAATCATAACTTACTTGAAACTAGATGACATTTCTTCATCCATAAAGTTCTTTACAGGAGTAGGAGGAGTCCTTCTGAGCCGTGTTCCAGATGCCTGCATCTGGACCCGCACTAACGGCGCCCCATAGGGGGCGCCACCAACCCTGATGTGAATAAATAACCACATCATAGTTCACATAACTTTCGGAAAGGTTCAATTATCTGTAAGCATATTAGTGGTTTGAGGGAAGCACCTGAATGTTTGTGCTTTGCCTGGACCTCAGTCCTTCAATACTGCAACTCACAACACTGCCAGCAAATAAAAGGCCACAGCCACACTTAATGATTACATTTAGCTGGAAACCTTGGGTAGTATTTGTTGAAGCATTTCACAGATAATAAGTCCATGGTCTGTAAGCTCGGTAAGATCTCTAAAGTGGTAGTGGAGAGGATCTTCAACCTTCTCATCTTCACATCTCCCCCTATGGCCATAACTGTTCAAAACCCCTCAGTACTGGCACACACAAAAGACACCCACATTTGGGGATGTTTGATGTGTCGGTTCCCCCCCTACCCCTTCCCCCTTCATTAAGAACGAATGGTCCCCCCTCACAAGGGGAGCGGGGGGCTTTCCCCTCACACGTGGTGAGGGGAACGAACGGAGCACAAACGTCTCTGTTTGCTGTGAAGTAAGAGGATCCCAACTGGGGCTTCGCGACTGTGACACGGCCTTACCGGCCTCAGTAACACGTCTCGTAAACAATCCTGTCAGACGGACGTTGCTGCATGCAATGAGCCAACTAGGATCTTTTCTGTCAAGTTTGGCATTTTATTTTGATCAATTTCTGGCTTCCTGTCATGAAGAATTGGAGGAAGTTGTTAAACGTATTTATCACTGCTGGTCAGGGTTTCCTACGCGAAGCGAAGGCTTTGTGTTACTCAATGACCCTATTGGATGTAATGAAGGTGACTGTGGTCGTTGTGGGCTGAATGTAACATTTGTTTTCATTTCCATGGTGATTTAAACGTCTTCAACACACACTTTTGGTGTGTGTCCAGTGTGTGGGAAGCAGGATGGGTTCTAACTGAGTTAGCAGACCTGTGACAGCAGAGAAGTGATATCACTGTAGGCAGTCTTTCACTGTGTTGAATGGCTGCCAAGGTACCTATGCTCTGGAATCTGGAAACACAACAGTGTGTGTGAATGAGAAGAATGGGAGTGCGGATTTGACCCCAAACATTAGTTAACACGGTGGACACAAACAAGCTCGTTTATGACAGTTCACGGGTCGAATCCATTCATGTCGAATGTGAACCTTCCAAGATATGTTATCGGAAATGCTTCCGAATAATGTGTTTGTTGTTAGTTGATAGCCATATTAGTCCTGCAGGATGGGTCGTCTCATATCTGCGTTTTAGCAGTACATTCCTCTGCCCAGTTGATCCACAGGTGTACATCCATTTTTCAGAGGTTAGTTTGGGACTAGCTAGCCTTGATGCAGCACCGAGACGTTCGGGGACCAGCCAGCGTTGACGCAGCACTGGGAGGTTTAGGGCTGATCCCTCGAGTTCAAGCCTGGCTTTGGCGGGAGGAAGCCCGACTTTGCTCCCTGTCTGGAGGCTGCACATTGCTCCCAACACTCCAGGGGAGGTGAAAGTGTTTGGCGGGGGCTCGGCGAAGGGCGCAGGCGTGGGAGGAAGAGGAGAAGCATCTGTTCTTTCCTGACGGACCAGACACCCTCCACCGGCCGCGACTGTAAATCCACTCCTTCCTCCTCCTGTCCCAGAGCGCTAGCTATCGCTAGACCTGCTAATCACGGCCGACTTAGCAGTGGGCTGCCGGACTTCAAAGGGGTGCGTTCGCTTTGGCGTGTCGGGTGATGACAGCCTGGCCGAGGTCGGAGTTAGGGGGCTTGCGGTGTACACATTTTTGTGGTATTCATATCTCGACAGTGAAAAGCACATTCCAAAGATATAGACCACACATAATAGCCCCCAGACGTCTTTAGCATTCAGTGCAGGCTGCGGGAAGGAGAGGTGTGAGGGGGGGAGTAGAGAAGAGAAGAGAAAGGAGAATCTCGAGTGTGTGAGGAGGGGAGGGAGACAGGGGTGCTTGACTTCGTTATAGCAGCAACACTCATTCATCTCTTCCTCTTTCACAGGTCAGCAGAGCTGATGTGCTGCAGTGGTTGGGGCCCGCTTGGGGACGAGTGTCTAATACGTACGTATACCCTGGCCCTAATATACCCTGGTACCTTCATATATACCCTGGCCCTAATATACCCTGGTACCTTCATATATACCCTGGGACCTCCATATATACCCTGGTACCTTCATATATACCCTGGGACCTCCATATATACCCTGGTACCTTCATATATACCCTGGTACCTTCATATATACCCTGGTACCTTCATATATACCCTGGCCCTAATATACCCTGGTACCTTCATATATACCCTGGGACCTCCATATATACCCTGGTACCTCCATATATACCCTGGTACCTCCATATAGACCCTGGTACTTTCATATATACCCTGGCTCTTATATACCCTGGTGTACATGTATAGTATACCATAGTATCTTAACTCATGAATTGTCACAATTCCCAGTGACTAAACCCAAACGCAGACCTGGACTGGTAGGTGGTGAAAAAGGTGATGTTTATTGGTGATACAAAACTGAAGGGTATTGCCAGACGTGAAGACAGGTGGGTACAGGTGATGAGAGGTGGATGGTGGTGCAAAAGTTTGAGAAGGCAAAAATAGACTGACTAATATATAGGTTACATTTACATTTAGTCATTTAGTCACAGGTTGACACGCTAGCACAACGTACAAGTACGTCTAACGATCCGGCAGGGATTGGATGTCAGGCCACAGCTTAAGTAGTGTAGTGATGATGATGATCAGGACCAGGTGTACTTATTGCTGAAGAGGAACAGATGAGAGCAAGTTCGTTGCCCGGCAACCGGAACGGGGTACGTTCAGGAACGCAACACAAAACACAGAAACAAAACCAGACAGACAGAGAAAACGAGCTCAAGGGGATGGGGTCGTGACATGAATGCCTAGAATGTATGGTATGAACTGCACAAGTATTCTGCCTTGCTTCAGTCATATAAATCCTCCCCCCCCTCATCTGCAGCCCTCTGTGAGGGGAACTTCACCTGCAAGGAGAACGAGGTGTGCGTCCGGCCAAACGAATGCCGCTGTCGCCATGGATACTTCGGAGCCAGTTGTGACACCAGTAAGCATCTCTTGTTAAGGTCAAGGGCAGCTGGGCATTGTTGTTGTGGGAGTTCATGTGTCACGCAGACAATTATTCAAATAATTACACTGCAGAGCGCAGATGTAATAACCAGACAATTTGGATGACTTCCTGGGTTAGGCAAGACAGGACAACACTATTTGTTTATTTGTTTGTTTATATTTATTTAAGTACAGTTTAAAATATACATGTCACCATTTGATGCACCACACCAGATTATAACTTTAAGCGAATAGGCATCTGTAGTTCCTTGGCAAGTGAAAACATAGAAGCAGCATAATAACAAACAACACAGAGTAAAAACTAACATTGGTCTGAAGATGCTGGGAAGTCAGCGTCTACAAAGCAGTTAGCCCTCAGACTAGCGGAAGACGACAGGCTCTTTAACCTCACCTGCGTGACATCTTCCTGATTTCCCAGAATGCCCCAGCCAGTTCTGGGGTCCCGACTGCAAGGGCAAGTGCACCTGCTTCCCCAACGGCCAGTGCGACGACGTGACGGGCAAATGCACCTGCAACCACAACCGCTGGGGTCCCAACTGCGAGAACGCCTGCGTGTGCCAGAACGGCCGCTGCGACCAGGACACGGGCCGCTGCTCCTGCCACCCGGGCTCCTTCGGCGCGGCGTGCGCCGGCACGTGCTACTGCAGCGTCAACTCCGTGTGCGACCAGGCCAACGGCCGCTGCCTCTGCCACCCGGGCTGGTCCGGACGCAACTGCGCCAACCCGTGCAACTGTAACAACTCGCCGTGCGAACAGTACACGGGCCGCTGTCTCTGCCGCGAGCGTCTGTGGGGGCCCCGGTGCGAGCGCTACTGCCAGTGCGGTCAGGGGAAGTGTAACCAGAACGACGGCTCCTGCAGCTGCTCGCCCGGGTACCGGGGGAAGTTCTGCAGGGAACCCTGCCCCGCCGGGTCCTACGGACAGAACTGCAGGAACAAGTGAGGAAGGGGGGGGGGGGGGGGGGCGGCGGTCTTGAGAGATCAGAGGGGGTTCGGTGTGGTGGTTGTGGGGTTTGAGATGGGGAAAATGGGATTTGGCGTGTGGGAGCTGATTACCCCTCGAAATATCTGAACGTCGTACACGAAGGAGCAGTCTAGGTTTAAGGCGGGTGAATCGGGATTCACAGTAGCTTCTTATCTGACCGCGTGTTAAAGTCATTCAGGTTAACGGCACTACCTTCCTCACAGAGTCCCACATAGTTGTCAAGCCAGATCTCCAAGCTGCTGTATGATTCACATTGGGATGTACTGCCCCTCCCCCCCCCCCCCCCCCCCCCCGTAAAAACAAAAGACAAATCCCCCAAAATGTCCGTGTGTCTGGAAACGTACTCTACCAAAAGAGCCGACGTGCTCGTATTCTGACCCAGCGAGGATGTCAAAAAAGATCACAGAAAGAGACGTCTTCCAATGTAGCCTTTTTCGTCCTTCTGTTTGCCAAAGTGGAATCTGTTTCGCACACAGCTTCACGCTCGGTTTAGAACACCATTTGTCAAGTTCCGGTCATATTTCCTGCGTGAAGCGTGCGTGTGTTGGAGGGTTTGAAGGTGTGACCGCCGTGCCGTCTGTGCCCCCCAGGTGTGGTCACTGTAAGGGCCAGCAGCCCTGCAAGGTGACGGAGGGGCGCTGCGTCACCTGTGAGACCGGCTGGAACGGCACCAAGTGTGACCAGAAGTGCCTGCCGGGGTTCTTTGGGGACAGCTGTCAAGGCACCTGCCCCCCATGCAAGGACGGTCACTTCTGTAACCATGTCGACGGAAAGTGCTCCCACTGTAACCCTGGCTGGATCGGGGACAGGTCAGTGGACACACACACAAACAGACACACTCAGACACATGCACACACAGACACCCAAAGATACGCACACAGACACACACACACACATGTGCACACAATACACAAGGATATGAACACAAACAAGCAACCGCTACAATCAGAATCCAAAACAAGCTTGTTCCCATTTGTTGATGTCAACAAAGCTTTATTGCTACTTCATCCCCTGACGACACAACTTCAAACACACCCAGTAGCTCCTACCTTCTAGTAGTCGAACAGTATTTATAGGCCAGCTGGGATAATTACTGTAATTCTGATAATGGCCGTGGCGTCGACGATGGCGCTGACGTCATCTCTCCCATTCCTCCCGTGTCCTAGTTGCGAGCTGCGCTGTCCCAACGGAACCTACGGAGAGAACTGTGAGAACGACTGCAGCCACTGCTTCAGCGGCGTCTGTCACGTGGAGACCGGGGAGTGTCTGTGTGACCTGGGGTTCAGGGGGACCTAGTAAGTCACGGGGGGGGGGGGGGGGGAGGGGGGCGGGGGGGGGGAACAGCCAGAACAGTTTCCTCGTACACGGGACTCCTGTGCAGATGGGAAAGCTCTTTAAGCTCGCCTCTGTTTTTCTCCTCCCCCCCCCCCCCCCCCAGCTGCAACGTGACCTGCGAGCCGGGTCAACACGGAGTGAACTGCGCCCACTCGTGCTCCTGTCACGACAACACCTGCGACCCTGTGTCTGGGGCCTGCAACTTACGTAAGGAGCGCACTGTATTTCCATCCCGATTTAGCGTCTTTGGTGGCAGGTCGCAAAGCGTATCCGTCCCTTTTGGAGGAATTCGAACGAGGGCTTATTGGTTGAAAGAAGAAAAGTGAACTCAAAGTAAACTAAGTGTGAGAACGTTGACGAGGAACGTCGACTTTCCTACACAGCAACGTAGCCCCAAAATAAGCACTCACCACAACTTCAAAACTCGACAAACTGGAACTGTTTGTGTGTCTAAATAGCCAGTTGCTAGTGGTGATGCTAGACTGTCCCTGGCTGGGAGACAGTGAGCACTAACACACGTGTCTATTCAGGTCACTGTGTAGAGGAGCTAACATTGTGGGACTTGATAGTGTTTCCAGACCAACCTCGTGTCCTTTTTTACTGTTGTGTTTGTTGGCTAAGTTCCTTTTTCAACCATAGAGAGAGGGAGAGATAGAGAGAGAAAAGGAGTGCGAGAAAGAGGAAGGGAGGGAGGAAGAAAAAGAGGAAACAGAAAGAGAGAATGAAAAAAAAATGAAAGAAAATAGTTTTAAGAGGACATTTCAAAAGACAGACATGATCTCTGGGGAAGTAGGGAGAGATTGAGAGGAGGGGGAGAGGGAGCCTGTTCAGTGGAGGCTTCAGCTAGTGGGCACAGAGAGGTGGTGCCATTGGGTGATGCTCGGGCCTTAGCCAATCTCCTTCTCCTGGGGTTCTGTAGACCCACAGACAAATCTAGACCAGAACCCTCACCACCACCACCACCTTGGCCACACTCAAACCAAACCTGTATCCCCCCCACCTCCCCAACTAGTCCACACTCACCTGAAAACACCCCCCACACACACACACACACACACACACACACAGACGCCCAAACTTAAGCCACACCCACATCTCCACAATGGTCTCCTGTGACAGAGACTCGTAGAGCAGTGCTTGACCCTTTCCCCCCCGAAACAGGGATGATCTCTGCATCAGACACCTCCCCTGTGAGCCCCCCCCCCCCCCCCTTCTCAGAGCATCTGGGCTGCTGCTCTCCAGCAGTGCATGATGGGATGCAGAGAGTCTAGCTGAGGACAGAGAGAAGGATTGAGTCACAACGGAAGACGTAAGGGAGGAGAGTATTGGTCAAACAGGAAGGGTTACTGTTCCACCCGGTTCCTCTTTGCTGACTCTTTAGTGACTCTCTTGAGCAAGAGCTTTCACTGTGCCGATACAAAACCCCAAGGCCTGTCAGACGCCCAGCTTTAGTTAGTTTAGCTGTTCTTTTACATTTGACGCCCTTTCTCAATTCATGTTGCACGCTTCCGTTCACTAAATGTCTGGTTGAGGTCAATCTGGAGTCTTTGCACTGTGGTACATCTGACAGCCTATCAGCTTTGTGGAATACCCACAATCCCCTGCGTCACTTTGTTTCCAGAGCCCAACCAGCGCGTGGGTGTGATGGCTGCCGGTGGCCTGGTCGGCAGCCTACTGCTCCTGCTGCTGGGCCTTCTCTGCTGCTGCTGCCTCTGCAGGCACAAACACCAGCACAAGTGAGTGACTGACAGCATGCTGGGAGATGGAGTTCTTAACATCTGGCAGGGGTCCCAGTCAGTTCCCATGGAACTGTAGTTTTTCTTCTTTCTTGTTTCCTGTTTTGACCACACGGGACTGCATGTGCCTGGAATGATCCGTTTGGCTCTTTATGGTAGCCTTCTATGTGTATATGTTCTGACTCCAATTATTTTACGTTACGGTAATGTATGTCACCACATGTTGGTATGGCTAGTGATGGGGAGGCTGATGTGGATAATGCAGTGAGTTCTCCATGGCATCATCCCTTTTTTCAGTCCTGACCAAGACAACTCTACCAACAGCAAAAAAGCCAAACGGATCCTGTGTGGACGATTCAGCCGGATCAGCACCAAGCTGCCTCGTATTCCTCTGAGGAGACAGAAGCTGCCCAAAGTTGTTGGTAAGCCACCCCCTCTCCACCCCCTCTCCACCCCCTCTCCACCCCCTCTCCACCCCCTCGCCTCCCTGCCATCCTCCACCCCCTCTCCACCCCCTCTCCAGCCCCTCACCTCCCTGCCATCCTCCACCTCCTCTCCACCACCTCACCTCCCTGCCATCCTCCACCCCCTCTCCACCACCTCACCTCCCTGCCATCCTCCACCTCCTCTCCACCACCTCACCTCCCTGCCGTCCTCCACCTCCTCTCCACCACCTCACCTCCCTGCCATCCTCCACCCCCTCTCCACCACCTCACCTCCCTGCCGTCCTCCACCCCCTCTCCACCCCCTCACCTCCCTGCCGTCCTCCGCCCCCTCTCCACCCCCTCACCTCCCTGCCGTCCTCCACCCCACCCCCGAGCCGGGCTACACAATCTTAACACACTCACCGTCCTCCGAACGGGCGATGACACAGGGTTGTATACGCGTAAGGTAAATATCCATTTTTCCACACGGGGCGTAAGCGGCGCATAAACATTCACGGCGGGCCTCTTCGCGAGCTGCTAGTTATCCCCAGCTGGACGTCCCTCTGTTGCTTCAAACAGAGCCTGTGTTTTCATTCTCCGTACCAAAACCAGCCAGTATTTTTGCTTCAGCGCTACCTTGGTCTGCGCCGAGTGGACTTTACAGACAGAGAATAGGGTTGAAGAGTGTAGTGTGTCTGCCAGGCATGGATGGGGTTTCATTTGAAAGGAATGTTCTGGTTGCAGAGCTCTGTTTTTCTTGGCACCATTAAATGCCATGTGTTCATATTATTACAACCCGAAACTGGCTCTTTTTTTCTCTCGCTCTCTCTCTTTTCTGTGCTCATTTCCCTCAGAAAGCTCTTGGAGCTGAAGACTGTGTTACGAGGGGCAGATAGTGCCGCAGCACTGGACTAGACTGCTGACTGATACTCTATCAAAGAGGGCTCTGTTTGTGTCAAAGTGGAACCTCTGTTCGGAGGTCTCGTGGTTAAGGGAACGGGTGTGTGTATGACCTAGTCAGGTTTAAGTAGAGTGAGGTCATGAACTCTTTAGGAATTTGCTTTGTTTGTACGCATATATGTAAAAAAAAAAAAAAAAACGTTTTTAATTATAGCTTTTGTTAGCAACCATGCTAAATGCTAGGATAATTGCAGGGGAGTTTCTACACCGTTTCGACTGGGGGTGCAAAGCTGGGGCCAGTTGTACTGTTAGAGGGGCCGGTTGCATTAAGCATTATTGTTGTCATACTGTGTTCTTCACTGCATTGCAGGCATTAAAAGGCAAAAGGGTTAGGGCTTAATTAGGGTTCTAATTATTCAGACTCTACATGTCGAGGGACCACAAGGGGGTCTTAGTTTGTTGTCACAGGGGCACTGCCCCCCCCCCCCCCTCCCCCAGAACAACTCCTGGATAATTGCCAGGATTATAATATGTGCTACTTGGTACATTGAGGCAGTCTGAAGTGGACTTAACTGTTCCTCGTTTTTCTTGCTGCGCTGGAGTGAAATACGAGCCCTAGCAGTGGCCTACTGAAAGCTGTGGTGTTGAAGGAGCTAAAGGCCAATGACCTGGTTAGCTTCTCATGTGCTTCCTTAGTTGTTCAGCTGATTATTGAAGCCAGCAGCTGTGTTCATCCTGCCTGGGAGACAAACATGCAAGCAACAGTATCGTCCTTGTCATCTCAACATCAGGACGGGGGAGCTTTCTCACCAACACTCGACTCAACGTTAGCTCTCTGCAACTCACCCAGGGCCATGTAGATGACCTAGCAAACAAACCGCCTTTTCATCGTGTCGTGCACACTAAGATACTGTTGTTTTGTCTGGGCGGCAATTGGACAAATCACTTCACCAGCGCTGTGGTGAATCTGGCTGTGAGGGCCAGAGCTTGCATTCCTGAAGGGGCCCGCGGGGCCAGAGACAGGAAGTGGCCAGATTTACCCCAGCCAGGCGGTGATTTATCCACGCTGGGGTCACAGGCAGCAGATGTGCCCGACGAGAGGAAGGAGGATCCGGGGGGATGGAGGTAGAGAGGAAGGGAGGGAAGAAAACATTTCTTCCCATCTTTCACATGTCTACGTAGCTACAAACACCCGTCGCCTGTACAGAATCCAGAAGGTTTACACACACACACACACATACACACACACTCCCTAAACATGGCTTAGAGAGCATGCTCTGCTTATGTTGCTTCTAGTTTGTCATTCCATCAGAGCATGTTTATTCCACGCCCTACATCCTCACCCCCCCCACCCCCCCATCCCGTGTGTGTCTGAAAGTGGCCCAGAGCGGGGCCACCTGCTGGAGCCGGGGCAGCTGTTCTGGGTGGGGTCGGTGGCCGCCTGTCAGCAAGGCTTTATTGTCTACTGGTCTGTGCTGTGTCTGGGGGCCCTCCTGACTGGCCTGTACCCCCCCACCCCACACCCCCACCCCGACCCCCAACCCCCCCTTCTAGACTTGCTGTCTGGGCAGAGCATTCAGCAGTTGTTTTACGGGGCGCTAAAGATCTGAGCTAGGATGACCGCTTGCCAGGATGATGACAGAGGGAAGGAGTTGTGGGCTAGCTAGCTCGGTCGTGTTGGTACTACACCTCGAAACACTCCACAGCTTGCACACGGACACACACGCGGACACACCCCGCCGACACACTTGTTGACGCCCTTCATTGAATTTTTTAGCAAAATATTATTTAACTCAACAAAAAGGCTGCAATGAAAGTATCTGAGCAGACTTTTCAATTGTGCGTCCAAAAGATAAATATTTGGCAGGGCGTGCTCTCCACAGTGTGGTAGCCGCGGTAGTTTGCGCGTACATTTTTTGGTATCATTTGCGCATTATCTGAAATAGAAAATAATTTGCCCTTACGATACGTCTAGATAGTCGGTCTTAGTCTGAAGGTCAGTACTTTATCAGTTGTCAGAATTGGTGTTCTTCTGGTGAATGTCCCCTTCAAAAAATGACGTTGTTGTGAGGTGTTCCAACAGCTCAGTGCGTCACGTCCCAGCTGTCTGAATGCTGATGTCAGCGCTAGTCAGAGTGACTGTCAGTACTGTCAGTTACTGAGATGTCCACGATCCTTCCCTGCTTCTGGAAGATTTGGAGCATCTTGATCATCATCAACTGAATGTGCTGAGGAGGGAACTCATACCAGTCGAGCTAGCAGTTTGTGCTGCAAGTGCAAACATGCGTGTCTGATGTGGTTAAGGGGTGTTCAGCTATGTCGAGCTAACGCCCCGAGCGGTCCAGTTCAGAGCAGAGCCGACGGGAGGAGTGACCACAAACAGCCCACAGCTGTCCTGGGGTCAGCACAAAACATTGGCGTGTGAAGCCCAGAGAGAGAGAGAGAGAGAGAGAGAGAGAGTGAAGGAAAGGCAGAGAGAGATGAGTCACAGGGCAGCGATATTGAGCACGACGAAGGGAAGGGGAACACTTCAGTCTATCACCAGCCTCGGGCCTGATTTGACATTTAGTCATTTAGCAGACGCTCTTATCCAGAGCGACTTACAGTAAGTACAGGGACATTCCCCCCCCCGAGGCAAGTAGGGTGAAGTGCCTTGCCCAAGGACACAACGTCATTGGGCACGGCCGGGAATTTAACTGGCAACCTTCAGATTACTAGCCCGATTCCCTAACCGCTCAGCCACCTGACTCCCTATTTTGCTGTGATCACGTGTCAAACGAAGCGAAAGGGCATAACACAGACCTGTGCTTCCTCCCCTCTTCACCCCTCCTGTCTTTCTGTGCTCTTCTCCCCTCGTCCCTCCTCCCCTCCCCGTCTCCCCGGGCACTCCCCTCCCACCCGTCCTTCCTCTGTGCCCCCCCCCCCTTCCCCCCACGTCTCCCAGTAGCGCACCACGACCCCGAGAACGCCTTCAACTGCAGCTTCATCGACCCCCCCTCGGCCGCGGAGCAGCCTTCGTCCTGGTCGTCCCAGGGCTCCTTTTCGTCCTTCGAGAGCGCGGAGGACGGGCCCGTGTACTGCGTGCCCCACGAAGGTGACTCACTTCCCGAGGAAACATCTCTTTGTCATCGGTTTCTGTTCTGTAAAATGTTTGTAGAAGTAGGAGGAGCCAGTAAGTAGAGTCAAGTAGAGTCAGATCTTTATTTAGCGTTGTGAGGACCTCACTAAGGAAGGAATGAAGGAAGGAAGGAATCCGGTGGAAAACACCATGACGATCAATTTCGGGAAGTTTAGAATGTTCTCCAAAAACGCTGTTTTTGGATATAATGCATGAAACGGTGTAACATAGTACTTTTTAATATAAAGATAAATTAAACAAAGTTTACTGAGTGATACTACATACACACAACTGCACGTGACCAGAACAAGTCCAGAACAACAGAACTACGTGGGGTTGTAGAGCTGCCAGTTCTAAAGAACACTGAGAGTTGAGTCTGTTTCTGTTGATGTCCCACAGAGTCCCCCCTGTCAGAGAACAGGGACAAGGGCAGCCCTCATCCCGCCCCTGAGAAACCCCCGACCTCCACGGACGAGGACGCCGGAGAGTACACCTCCCTGAAGGACACCAGCTCCCTCAAACCTGGCAACCCAGCGGCAGACCCCGCCGAGCAGCCCCCGATCAGGTCGTCGGACAGCGAGGGCTCCACCAGCGGCTCCGAGTCCACCATGGCCGTGCTGTACGCCCGCATCTCCCGCCTCTCCAAACACTCCAGAGAGGAGGAGGGGGAGGGCGCCGGCTCCGCCTCCCCCGCCGCCTCGGATGTCAGAGGGAACGCCAAGCCGCCGCCCTCCCCGGGGAAGCCCAAGCCCCGCCCCCCGGACCCCTCCACCAAGCCCAAGGTGTCCTGGATCCACGGCAACAACGCTACGGGGGCTCCCCAGGCCGAGCCGCACGCGGGGAGGGCGCCGACGGCGCCCAAGGAGAAGAGGACGTCCAGCGACTGCTCTGCCCGGAGCGAGGAGAGGGAGAGGACCAGGGCCAAGGAGCAGCCCGGTGAGGAGAGGAGCCAGGAGACCAACGGCTCCCCCAGCAAACCCAAGACCCCGCGGGGCAAGCCCGGCGGAGACCAGACCCCCACCAACCACCTGGAGCACATCAACGGGGTGGTCCAGAACGCCCTCAAGAAGATCAGCAACTTCCACAGCTCCCCTGAGAAGAAGGCGGCGGCAGTGGAGTGCCCCAAGGACCCCCCAAGGAGCCCCAAGGTGATCCACCCCCACATGAACTCGGAGGCGGCGACCCTGCTGGCTGCCCAGCTGAAGGAGAAGACCCAGAGCATCAACCGCAACGAGGGCACCGGCCTGGCCAAGACCCCCAACGGCCTGCCGTCCCCGCAGGCCCAGCGAGAGAAGCCCACGCCCCCGCAGAAGGCCAAGCGGGGCGCCACGCCGGCCCAGCACGGCCACTCCAAGCCCCTGCTGCCCACCACCTCCAGCCTCTACAAGATGGTGGCCCCCGTGTGCGACCTGGGGAGGCCCGACCCCCAGAGCCCAGAGAAGCAGGACTTAAACGGCTCCAGGACCACGGAGGCAGGTGGCAGGGGGGGACGCCACGCCCAGGAAGACCCCCATCAAGAAGCCGCCGCGGAAGAAAGGCAAGGAGGGGACTGGGGAGACTCCGGAGAGCAGGCCCCTGCAGCCTAAGACAGCCATGATGCCTCCACAGACAGTGAAACAGACACTGTGAGCCTCCCCCAGACGCACCACAGGACTAGGGGCTCGGCGATGACAGACGTCAGAAAGAACTGATTTCCTGTGTGTGTGTGAGGTCTCCCCTCCCCCCCCCCCACCCCCCCCGGGACCAGTGGAGTGTGAGTGGGACACTTGTTTCCAGATAGTTCCGTGGTGTGAGTGCGTATCACAATCGTATCCCAGAATAGCATTACATCAAGCGAAGGTGACACTATGACGTTTTGGACCCTTTTTTGTATCTCTCTTCTCCACTATAGGCAGTTCTCAAGCTGGACAGAGCTGCGTGAGGCCCACCTTTTGAGAGAGACTTATGACAGCGGCAAACCGTCCTGTTTGAACGTTGACCTCACCTATATTTCTCCACTGCCTGCTACGATATTTATGTACGAATCTATGGCAATCATGTACCATTTCATTTGACTGTGTACTGTATGTGATACAACAGCTTGCTAAGCAACATGGCTGAAGTATCTGCAAGGTACTACGTGATTCCCAAACAGTAGTTCTACAGTAGCGCGGTTGGGTGGCTGGTTGAGTTAGATAGACTGACCTTTTTCAAAGTCTCACGGTTCTAAGCAAGCTTTTAGTATCCTTTTCCAGCTTCCAGAAGCATCCATATTTCAGGACATTAGTTCAGTATATTTTCCTGTACAGTTTGCTCAAATTCTCACACAGTCTCTTTCTGCTGGGTGATCGTGTCTCAGGACTCCAGAATATGTTTCGATGCCTCGTACAATCAGTAGCAATAGCACAGCTTGGATGTTAGCATAATAGTCCCTCGAGGGACTCCAGTCTCAATGTCCTTTTTTATTACGAACGACCATGCCGCTAATGGTACCTGAACAACCGCTTCAATCAGGTGACGCTGTCCCAAATGACTTGCGCTGTTTGACTATCCGCCTGTACCTTTTGGATGTCTGACTAGCGTTACAGGATTAGATAGGTTTCGTCACCTTGAATAATAATAACGATTAAGCCGATAAGCTAATCAGTGACCTGAGAGCATAACTGGCTAAAATAGCTCCGTCCAAAGTCATGTATCGTGTCTGTTCAGTCCTATGTTATGTATGTTTGTAAACCTGCAAGCTTATTTGCATGTTCCTATGCACAATGAATACTCTTCAAAACCACTACAATATGGGTATCATTTGACCAAAGAGGATTCTAGAAAGGAGCACAGAAGACGTGTGGTTATCTGCCTAGCATGCCAAAGATTGTGCTGTTGGTCTCGTGTGCAGGGTGTGTTTATGTGACGTTCAGGACCTCACTGGTCCGTGTGGGTTTGTTATGGTACAGCTACTTTCAACTCCATCCTTCTGGATTCTGTACACTCGAAAGACGTTGTCGCGTTTGTGCTACTCGTACGTGTTTGTAAGCTGTGCTTATGCAACATACCGCTTCTCTGTTTGGCTGCGTGGCGATGAACTGGCGTTTTGCTTCTCGTCTTGTGTCCTGTGTGAAGGTCACCCTGGCCTGTTATCGTTTGTGGAACACTTAGCCGCCCGACACAGCATGAGATGATAGAGCGTTGTTAGGTCGAGTGTCTATAGTCGACCCTATCCTCTCACTTCTCTGATCATTGGAAAAGCATCCATAGGATTACAGATACATAACCTTCTACAGGGTGGAACGGTAGCCATCCTTGTTTCATACGGCTGTTATTAAGAGTACATGTATAACTGATGTGATTATGAAATGCCAGTTAAAGCAGCAGAAACTCCTAGCTTTCTGCATGTAGCGGGCCCAAGCTTGCTTCTACAGGCAGAAGTACATATTCAACCAGGGCATCAAAACCAGCGATCGAGAACACGGTGTCAGCAACCTTTTATTTCCTGTTTGTGTTGCCTCCTTTGATCTCCATGTGTTCACGGTTGTTAACTGTTGTCTTTTCATTTACTTCCTTGAAATAAAATAAAAAGTGACCCGTACTGTCGCTGTGAGGAAAACCTGCTGTCCAGTTGACTACAGTTTGCGTTCGAGTACAGACAGAACTGTTGTGTGTTCGCCTTGTTTGCGTATGTAAGACGAGCCCTCCGGCCTCTAAACTGTCCTGTGTCCTTGCCTCTCATGAATCTGAGTCCCATCACCGAGTCTGACTAGGAGGTCTGACTAGACCTAGTCAGACCTCCCTCACTGGCCTCCTTCTCTCCGGGATAAATGATCACTTCCTGACTCCTGATGCCCCTGGAGGTGTGAAGAAAGAGCAAGCATGACCATGGAGCGCTACCATGGAGCGTTACCATGGAGCGTTACCATGGCGCACTATCATGGAGGCTCCACCAGGGGACCAGGGCCCCAGTGACTCTGGTGGGCTCCACAGGGGACAAGGCTTCTTTCACAGGGCAAACAGAGGGACAACTGTGCTGAGGACCCCAGAGTTAATGCATCACGCGCTGCATATCTGCTTTCTTTCGGGGAGATCAGGGGGTATATAGCCAGGAGCAGGGCTGCGTGGAGGGGAAGGTCATGTGGCCTTTAATTGGATCCAGAAGACTGGACTCTTCTGACATGGTGCTCCACTTATGTGTGTGTGTGTGTGTGTGTTTGTAGACTAAACAAAGGACCCCCTGACCAAGAGTCCAGACCTGACTCAGGTGTCGACAGCACACAGCCCACACAGCCAGTGAGCCAATCACCTCTCACACCGTGACCCCAGAGATCCCCTGAGCCAATCACCTCTAACACCGTGACCCCAGAGATCCCCTGAGCCAACCACCCTTCATATAGGCCCTGCAACGAGGAATCATTTGTCCAAAACAACAAGTCCATTGTATTCATCCACCAAAGACTCTACTTAAACAGCTTCTTGCTCCACAAACGATAGAATTACTCCTCCACAGTCGGCCAGTCAGCTGACACATGTTGGCGAAGCCGTGAGTGTGAGAGAGTTGGGAGAAGTCCTGCAGGAGAGCGGAGGGTGCCGGAGAGCACATGTCTGTTACGCTTCTGTCCCGGGCTCCCTGAGGCAACACATTCTCGGCATAGCGCACGGCGCTGTGGTTCCTGTACGACGGGGACCGCTTGGGACGATGACAGCATCTGCCTGCCATCAGGACCTCTCAGAGCGTCTCTTACCCTGAAGAGAGGCCGGGTTGCTGAGACGACCGGGTCAATCGTAATCCTTCTAAACCTGTTTTTTTTCTTCTTTTTTTCGACAGTTCCCCTCAGAAGTTAGCATAACACTCATCTACTTTTCACTGAGGTGATTATTTGTGAAAAGTAAACTGTCGAACATTGCTGACTTCCAGGTACAGTACAGCTCACAACAATGTGTGTGTTGTTGGGCTGGGACATGGTGGGTGCCAGTCTAAACATGACTTGGAACTCTGACCACAACACTGTGCCAAGCCTTCAGGAACCACAAGCCCTAAAACTCAACCCAGTGACTCAGCCAAAAACCCAAGGCCCAGAACCCTGCTCCGATCCCCTGGGGTCGCTATGGCAACGGGAACAGATTGAAGCCACATCTGGTAGCCATTTCAGCCCTGCGAGTGGAGGAAGAAAGACATTTATGAGTGGAGGAGAAAAAAAAGACAAATATTTTCTGCAATGCAAAGCAGAAAGAAAGGGCAGTAAAGTTACATTAAAAAGGAGTTAGATGAAAAAGAATATTAATTTTTCTGTGGCGAGAGGTAAAGGCAGTGTTTTTCTATTTCAGTAAGCTATGGGTATTAAGAGTGGTTAGCGTGCATTAATGTGAGCACAAACAAACGACCAAATACCTTGATGCATATGCAAGGCCACACATCTTTCACACAGTTTGAATCATTTCCAAATGCCTTAACTCCTTCCAATCAGTTGAATTGCAGTTGACATAAAAACGATTATTTCTGTGCATTTACAAAGTAGAAAGAAATAAACATATTCACATGTTCAGATACCTCAAACTTTCTAGGGATTATGTTTTGCTCCAGTTTAATTAAGTACAGTTTCAAGAAACATCCATCATCCAGTCACTGCATTGAAAAAACGGCATCATTGTCTGTGAGAAACTCCATATTTTTAATGACGGCGCTTTGTTGAACGCATCATTCTCTGCCCTCATGGAAATACAGTAACCATGAAACAACTTTTACTGGAAATGGAGCTTGGTGTTTTCCTTCGCCTCAAACCGCCGAGTGCTGAGGTCAGTGGAGCGGCCGCTCCACTGTGGGCCAGCCTGCTGTGTTTACAGCTCTCCTGTGACATGTGCTCGACGTGTGATTTAAGACTGTCATTACGACAGCTCTCTCACAGTGGCACCGTGCTAAACCGGGCGAGACGACACCGACAGCCCTGCTCGGCCGGCCGGCCTGGCCAGCGATTGGACGGAGCAGTCTGGAACCAGGACAGCAGCCCGGTGAAGAGCTGAAAACCAAAACAACCTTTCACATTTAACCGCGACATATTTCAAAGGCTTCATCAACCTTACTGGATCTGTTATTGTGCTGTTATTGTTGATGAGTTACCATTGTAAATATGGCATTAGCTTGTGAATTCTAAGAGTAGTGGGGGTACTGTATATGAAGGTAGGGTGCCTGTGTCTGTGGCTGTGTCTGTTAAAAGCAGGGGTGTTTCTGTGGTAACCAGGGCTGTGTCTGTTATGACCAGGGCTGTCTCTGTTTTAACCAGGGCTGTGTCTGTTATGACCAGGGCTGTGTCTGTTATGACCAGGGCTGTGTCTGTTATGACCAGGGCTGTCTCTGTTTTAACCAGGGCTGTGTCTGTTATGACCAGGGCTGTGTCTGTTATGACCAGGGCTGTGTCTGTTATGACCAGGGCTGTCTCTGTTTTAACCAGGGCTGTGTCTGTTATGACCAGGGCTGTGTCTGTTATGACCAGGGCTGTCTCTGTTTTAACCAGGGCTGTGTCTGTTATGACCAGGGCTGTGTCTGTTATGACCAGGGCTGTGTCTGTTATGACCAGGGCTGTGTCTGTTTTAACCAGGGCTGTGTCTGTTATGACCAGGGCTGTGTCTGTTATGACCAGGGCTGTCTCTTTTTTAACCAGGGCTGTGTTGGGCTGGAGCCAGTGTGTTCTGACGGCTGTCTGGGACTCCAGATTGCATCTCCGTTTTCTTCTTTGTCAGCAGTGTTCACTGGACGATGTCACGGGGAGACGATCTGAGTCGAACAGAAAACATGTCGGACCCCGTTTTTTCTCTCTGCCTCTGTCTCTACTTCTCTCTCTCTCTCTGTGTCTTTGTCTCTCTGTCTTTCTCTTTCTACCCGTCTCTGTCTCTCTCTCTCTCTCTCCACCTCTCTCTGTCTCTCTCTCTCCACCTCTCTGTCTCTCTCCACCTCTCTCTGTCTCTCTCTCTCCACCTCTCTGTCTCTCTCTCTCCACCTCTCGCCGACTCTCTCTGTCTCTGTCTCTCCCTTGCTCTCTCTATCATACCCTCTCACTATGGAGAGGAAAGAAGAGAGCATGTTGATTGGAGATGCAGTGGAGGGGTGTCAGGGCTGGAGGAGTGAGCGGCGGGTCAGCGGTGACCCGGGCCTCTGTCCGTCAACACTGGGGCGAGCAGAGCTGTCCAGGGCCTGAAGGAATACCACAATACTCTGGTCTGGTCACCTTCACTCTCTCTCTCTCTCCCTCTCTCTCTCTCTCTCTCTCTCTCTTTCTCTCTCTCTCTCTCTCTCTCTCTCTCTCTCAGTTGGTTTAGCGTGATCGTTGTCTCGCACCCATCCGGGTCGTTCACACCGAGTAGAAACACTTCTGTCTCCAAAAGCAGGAGGCTCCATACTGTGATCCCGTCTGGTGATGTGTGTAGGTGTGTGTGTGTGTACAGTACGTGTGTGTGTGTGTGTGTTACCCACCCAGGGCAAGAGCTGCAGCCCCAGACTGGAGCCATTAGAGCAGCATGTGTCGGTAGCGGAGCAGGGGGAGATTACAGAGCCGCCTGGCAGACTGATGTGTCTCTGATGTGGTCGCAAGCCGGACATCCATCACGGGTCCCTCCCACATCCGCCACCGTGACGTCACCTGCGTCGAAACGGGGAAACGTTCGTTTGGACCACGTCCTTGCAAACCGAGCGTTCGCTCATTGTGTCTTTGGGGAAAGCAAAAGCATGAGAAATGGAGTGTGTACTTTTGACGTTGGTTGAGGACAGGCATTTCATTTAGATAGCCCGTGTGTGGTCATCATTTCGAGAAGCTATTGCCGTGTCGAAATGATTGAACCACAGCCAAACACACACACAGACTGATTCCTGCCTTAATTGTTCGATGTCTGTTTCCTTTTAAAACTAAGAACGAGAACTCCTTTGGCTCCTTTGACAACACTTTTACTGAGGCCCCGGTCCTCTGGTCCAGATCTACTTTTCTCTTCCTGTCTTTTTACTGGTGAAGTTTACAGCACACACAGCCTGGATTCGGCTTCCCTCCGGGTCCAGACTGTCAGGATCAAACACTCTCACACACACACAAACACACACACACACACACAGGCACACATACACACACAGGCATACTGTCTGTGAAACTGCCTCCACAGAAGATTGTTGTTATGAGGCTGGCTGCTGAGTGTGAGGAAAGTAACAGGATACACTAAAGAAAAGCAGAGGGAGAGGAGGAAGAGAGGGAGGGAGGGAGGGAGGGAGAGAGGGAGAGAGGGGGAGGGAGGGAGGGAGGGAGGGAGGGAGGGAGGGAGGAGGGGAGGGAGGGAGGGAGGGAGGGAGGGAGGGAGGGAGGGAGGGAGGGAGGGGGGGAGGGAGGGGGAGGGATGGAGGAAGAGAGAGGGGAGGGAGGGAGGGAGTGAGGGAGGGAAGGAGAGAGGGTTTGAGGGAGGGAGGGTTTGAGGGAGGGAGGGAGGGGGGGGAGGGAGGAAGAGAGGGAGGGAGGGTTTGAGGGAGGGAGGGGGGGAGGGAGGGAGGAAGAGAGGGAGGGAGGGAGGGAGGAAGAGAGGGAGGGAGGGAGGTGAAGAGACGAGTGGAGGGAGAAGAGATATGGAAGGAGGGATGAACTGGTTAACCGACAGATGTAGGGATGGACGGGGGGATGGAGGGAGAAATGGGAGAGAGAGACTGACAGAGGAAGGGAAGAGAGGCCAAGAAATAAAGACGAGAGCCAGGAGATCCACTTCCACCGGGGGAAGGACAACACACTTCCTGTCTCCTCATTACACATGCGGAGGGAAGTGCATGCTGGGAGTGTGTGGCGCCGGGCTGAACATCAAGAGGAGGGGGCACTAAGGTGTCCCGCTGTTTGATCTTGCTCCCGGTCTGGGGTGTGAGCTGGCTAAGGAGTTGTGTGGGGATCATGAGGAGTAGTTTGTCTGGGCGGTGTGGAGTAGTTGGTGGTGTGAATTGTCTCTCTCTCTTTCTCTGTCCATCACCCACCCTCCCTCCTCTCTCTCTCTCTCTCTCTCTCTCTCTCTCTCTCTCTCTCTCTCTCTCTCTCTCTCTCTGTCTCTCTCTCCCTCTCTTTCTCTCTTTCTGTGTTTTGAAACAAAGAACAGAGTTATCCTTCCTATACCCCAGTCTTGGCAGCCGCACAGACATTGTGAGAAACACGGCCACGCTTTCAAACACAAATAAAGATGTCGAGTCAAACTCCTTTTTCCAAACGGAGTTTTAGGAGAGTCGGTGTTGTTTGGCCGTGCAGATTTACAACCGCTGCCAGGCGGGGCCTGTTAAATGGGGGACCGCTCTGCCTTCTGACACATGGTCGCATGCACACGTGGAGAGAGAGAGAGAGGGAGAGAGAGAGAGAGAGAGAGGGAGGGAGGGAGGAGGGAGAGGAGAGAGAGAGAGAGAGAGAGAGGGAGGAGAGAGGGAGGGAGGGAGAGAGAGAGAGAGAGAGAGAGAGAGAGAGAGAGGGAGGGAGAGAGAGAGAGAGAGAGAGAGAGGGAGGGAGGGAGGGAGGGAGGGAGGGAGGGAGGAGAGAGAGAGAGAGAGAGAGAGAGAGAGAGAGAGGGTGGTGGGTGGGGGGGGGGGGATTTGGGACCGAGGCTAGCTTGTCTCTGCCTGGGGAAGATAGAGAGGAGGGTTCTGCCTCAGCATTCCGATCCAGAAGGGGTTTATTTTTGCTGGAAACATAATTGTCTGTGGTTAGGATTTGGAAGTACATCATACTCGCCAATCTGCCAGGACATCCATGCACAGACATGAACACCCTCTTCAGGCGACTTGATGTAAAAGCCCTTTCCAAAACAATGGACTGAAAAGTTGTCAACTTGGCCAGCCGCCCGGCTTTTTTGGGGAGAGAACGCGACTGTTATTGTTGGTGCTATAAGACTATGATCTCGCTGTCACGACCCTTTCCTCTGCTCGACACTCTTTTCGGGAGCCGGACTGAAGTCTGTCACAGACGCCATTATCGGCGGTCACACGCAACTGAATGTGCTCTGGTTTCCTATCAGTAGCAGGCTAGCATGTGGGGATCTGGAAGAGGCCGGACTGAGGCGTGGGAACCACTGATAAGGAGGCAGGTGCTGCTTCTGTCCGCGTGGAGCTCTGTGGAGGCAGGAGACCTGGGAGAGTCTTTTACCTCAGGGTCAGGGGGTCACGGGGGGATAAAGATTAGTCCTAGACGTTCTAAAAACCGTTCAAACCCACAGCAAAGGAAGCAGCGTCATGGCAACCCCCAAGTCTGCATTGCTTAAGGTACTATCTTTGAAATGAACCCAGGGAATAATATCAAACACAGAGATTGAGTGCCAATCCGAAGGTGTCGGGAACAACAAAATAAGTAGGAAAAAGGGTAAAGGAAACGGATGAGAAGAACTAGAACGCCACTATTTCATATTACTTATGAAGCTGCTACGCGACGAAAGAGACGAGCAAACAAGTCGACCGTGAGAATATCGCCGAGTCTTCTCCCTCTCCCTGCCCAAGAGAGCGGAAAGTTCCAACAAACCCAACAAAAAGCGGAAAAAACAGGAAACTCCGATGCACGAGACACATGCTGCACGCCCGCAAAAAAAAACTTGACTAGGCGGAGCATCCGCGGCTCGCCGCGACCTCTAAACTCTACTTTTTTTTTTTTTTTTTTTTCAAACACTTTGCTATAAACGAGCCAAGTAGATTGAAGAACACCGTAGACAAGCGACTGCTTGAGAGAGCATTTTGGCTAAAAGAATGGCTCCGTTGGCTGAGACGAGAATTCAAGCTAGACGCCTGCTTGGGTTTTTACTCCTCATTGTTTCTTGCATTATTACCATCTTATTTTACATTCTCTCTCTTTTTTCCCCTCCCCCCCCCCCCCTCTTCTTTTTCTTTTCCGTTGTTGAGAGAGATTTGGCTA